>JALIGW010000002.1:153753533-154053533 GCA_023053685.1 Diadophis punctatus similis
CCTTGCAATTTATGGCAGGATGCCAGCAAAGCGAAGAAGCTGGAGATGGCAGACCTGACAGACTTAGGTTTCTAATTTGCCATCATTTTCTATGCTGATGAGGACAGCCGGGAAGGGTAATGTATTATTATTTTCTTCTTCTCTTGTGAATTTTATTCCTTTGAATGTGTGGTTAATTGTCTCACGTATCTTCTCCAATTGTTCATTTCTTATTAAGATGTCATCCAGATAACAGATCCATAATTTTGTTGTATATCCATATGCATATTATACATTTGCTCTGTGCTAGGTTGAATTATTTTGTCCCTTTAATCTAGCATTGTTTTCTTTTGACTATCAGTGTTCATCACAATGATGGGAAGAGATCCTTCCTATCAACTTGGGAAGGTTGGTTCAACTGGGATTGAATTAAAGGCATTCTGCATGTACCGGTAGTTCACAATGGAGTTTGGCCATTATGGTCATAATTTGTGACAATCATAAAGTGAGTCATCCATGTGACTGACCTGATTTTAGACCACCTTTTGCAGTGGTTATTAGTCAATGCTGTAGTTGTTAAGTAAACCAATTGTTCGCTATGGATGAGTTTTGTTGAAAACCAGAAATAAATGCTGGTTTTCTGCAACCACTTCATAAAATACAATCATATGACTATATGACACTGCAAATGGCCATAAATGTGGTCAGGTTGCCAAGTGCTGGAAATGTGGTTACATAAATGTGTGTGCGGGTGGCCATTAGGTTATAAGTATCTCAAGGGAGATCCAGCATAATTTCAAATGGTCACTGATCAACCAGTCGTAAGTCGAAGACTACCTATATGAACAATGACCTCTTCTATTGCAGAGATATCCAAAGACTGCTATACATTTGCACTGAAATAATTGAGGTCCTAATCATTGATGGAAAACTGAAGTTTTGTATCCTCTAAAGTAATTGTGATGTTGCAACATCATCAGTTCTATCACTATACAAATATTTAATTTACATAGAACTTTCTTTAGGTATTGAACATAACATAAGATTATGTTCAGAAACAGTATTTAACTGTATGTATATTATTGCTTTCAAATTTGTTAAAGGAACACAGATAAATATATTTATCGTGATTTATATCTATTAAAATGATACTTGAAACAGCTTGCATTATCTTTGGCATCAATAAACATTCTAATGGGAAATTATGAATAAGAATTCCACACTGGAAATTTAGAGTATTGCACATCACAACACTATTGCAATTTTATCTAAAACAGTTTCCTATTTACATAATGTGGGATGTAATTGAAATGCGTGGGACAAAATTGATTCTCTGTGTGAGTGTGTGCTGTAACTTCCCACTCATTTTTATTGTGGTAAAAACAAATGTTGATGATGCCATCTGCTTGATTCAATATTATGACTGAATTCAGTACTGTGGCTGATGACTGACAGTCAACAATAAGCCTTTTCTGAAAAATGTATACAAAGAAGCACTTCTGAAGATTCAAACGCAAAATGTAAAAAGATAAATACTGACTATATACCTATCTATGGGAAAAGATAGTTTTATAATAGATACTTTATTATTTATTTATTTATTTATTTATTTATTTATTTATTTATTTATTTATTTATTTATTTATTATTTATTTATTTGTTTGTTCTTCTATGCCGCCCTACTCCCGAGGGACTCAGGGCGGCATCTCTGCTTCCAGAGATATTATGTTGCCTCCAAAAGGATGGTAGTCTTCCAAGTATAAACCGCCTATGCTTTCTATCTTATGTTTCCATTATTATTTCACTTATTTAAAAAAGAGGGGGGAATATTGTATTAGTACAACTGTCAAGAACAACCGCCATCTGAAAGTACTGATATGGAAGAAATTCACATATTGATTACAGTTCATTTGCCCTATGTCTCTTGCTTTTCAAATTTCTTTGAAGTTTTAAACTTACATACAGAAATAAGACAGACTGCTCAGCCAAAATATCTTGTATTAGAAAAAAATGAGAAAAAAGAACAAATGTATGCTTGAAAATACAATGTAAACTGATTTTCATCTGAGTATACTCACCTTTTGAGAAGGCAAATATGCAACATAACTTAGTGCCAGATAATATTTTTTTTTTAAAGTAGTTTTTATTAAAGGGTTTTAAAAACATTAAAAAACAACCACAAATACAGTAACATAACATAACACCACATACCATATAAGCTCCTTTTACAGCATTCTGTATCAGTGTACATAGTTTGCTTTTGTAACTCTTACTCTCTTTAACTTATCTGTTCGTATATTACCTATATCTTACATACATTTACATCTTAATATCTATCGTCTTATATCTATAATTCTAGTTTTATCAACCTATCATCCTATTTCCATTTGTCTATATATATAAATAGAGATAAAACTATCTGTGCATATCTTTTAATTTATATTTGTCATACCTTTATCTGTTAATTTTGCTTTTATATTCCAGCCAATTGTACCATTTGTTCCATATTTTATAATATTCCATGTCCTCTCTGTCATGTATTTTCATTGTTAATTTATTCATTTCAACACATTATAAGACTTTTTAAATTATCATTGTGCTTTGTAGGGGCTGTTTCTGATTTCCAATTTTGGCCAAGTAATTCTGGCTGCTGTCGTTATATGAAGTATAATATATTGATTATTTTTCTTTATCTTTTCTTTTAGAATCCCCAACAAAAACAATTCTGGTTTTAATTCTAATTTTTGCTCTATAATTTCCTTTATCCATCTTTGAATTTTGCCATGTACTTCTAAAGCATTCTACGGGAATGCCCTAAGAATGCCTAATTATTAAACAAGGGAACATGATCTCCAGAGCACTTACCTGGGTAGGATGGAGGCTATAATGATCACCTCTGACTTCTCCCTTTTTCTTCACACAGGGTGTTGTGTCACCAGCCCACAGGCGATTACCAGCAGCTCCTAACAATTGGATTTGAGGAACCTTCCCACACCTTAGCTACGGACCTCTTAGTGCAGATGCTAAACGCTCAGGGTTCTGGTCTTCTTAATCGTGAGTCATCCTGCTGGGTGGGCCCAGGAGAACAGGTGCAGTAAAATGTACATCACCTTCATGTATACCACAATGTGCATTTCATGTATACGCTTGCTGCACAACATCACCAGGACTCCATTATCAACATCACCAATAGCACATTATCAAGAGCATTATCGCAGATGCCAGTGTTTTGACACCACAGTCAAAAGAGCGTAGGTGTTTTGTATTAAAAGTAGAAAAATTTTAGATTTTGGCAACTTTGTTTTGACATAGAAAAAAAAAAGCATTTTTATTTCACATCCCATTTTAATTTCTTAGATATATTTTTGAAACTATCTAGGAAAGATTTGAGAGAATTTGTTTTAAATTATAATAGTTTCTTGAATATAACAACTCATATCAATTCCAATGTATTTTGAGGCTATTCCTTCATACTATTTAAGGCTGTAGATGTTAAGAACTGATACATAATATATCCGGGAGATCAGGCTGTGGAAAGGTATACGTCAGCTTCAGTTCTAATTATTTATTTATTGACTCATTTTTCCAATGTTTAAGATTTATTTATTTATTTATTTATTTATTTATTTATTTATTTATTTATTTATTTATTTAGTGCTCTTATATGCCGCCCTACTCCCTGGGGACTCAGGGCGGCGTACAACATTTAAAGAACAGCTAAACAATATAATTTAATAGCAATTTAAAATACATTTAAAAGAAACATACAAAAACATACATACGTGGGGGAGACCAAGATGAAAATCGTCTCAAAGCCCTGCCTGCAGGAAGAGCCATGTCTTCACGGCTTTTCGGAAGGCCAGCAAGATAACACACAAATAACAAAACTGAAACATCTAAACATAAAAATTTAAAATCCCACTTAAAAACAACATAACATGAGCTATTAAATTTAGTAAACAAATGAAGCAGTAAGATTGGCAGTACAGAAGTTAGCTTTCCTATCCTGTGTGACATTACTTCTTGCATTAATGGGATCGTGAGTGGGATATCTTGACTATTTTGAAATTGTGACAAGCTGTATATCTCCATGGGTGCTAAATATTATGCTACATTTCACTTTTTTAAAAAAAAATCACCTTGTTTCAGAACAAATGATAAACTACAATAATTTAGTTTAGAAAAATAAATAAGACAATACAAGGAAATAAAAGGAATGTTCAGCAATTATTTTTTTTAAAGAGGCAGATGCTAACACCATGTATTTTGAAATTGTAGTGGACGACTTTGCAAAACTAGGCTGGATATAGTCTTGTTTTACTCTGTCTGCAGTAATAATGGCTGGAATTCATTTGGAAGAATTTTATGTTCGTTCATAAGAAATTTCAGAATTTCAGAAATGCAGCCTGAAATTACTGCAACCAAAGGAATCCTCCTATGGGAAATAACAGGTCCTGCACATATGGTATAATTTTTCACAGGGTACATAATAGGGATAGCTCATGTCCTGTTATGGGTGAAGAAACTGCTGCCTTTAAAACATAGACCAGAGTTAAAACATGAAGAAGAAAGTTAAGCAAGAAAGCAGAATTGGAAGGGCACCTGTTATAAAGCAAAACAGAAAAAAGGAACCCTGCCATCTAGTGGCCTAAATATTTATTTCAAAGGTCAGCCATACTGGTGTATTGTTTTTGCAAGTCTGTGGAACAAGATATACACAAACATTGCTATGTTTTTACTTTGTGAAACTATGCAACAAAATGTACACAAATGTAAATAACAGAAATGAAAATAAAGAATTACATATAAGAAAAGATGTATTTTTTATTTTGCATCACAGAATAAAAACAATACAAACTTAAAAAGTCCAACAAACGCAGATATATTGGAAAATGACAATCATTTAAAAAATGCAAACATTTTAAACATTCATGTTCAATAGATCTGTCTACAATGACATTTGTATTATCAAAACTAATCTATTAAGAAAAAGTCAATAGAGATAATCAATGATAATCAAATTACTTGAATTTTTCCACTATAATTTTCCAAAGTGATTCATTGTAATGTTTTTTCAGCAAAACACTTACACTTACAGAAGAAGAGATTGTCTCGATGCAGTAAGATCCAAATCATCCAACAGCAACACATTTTGGTCCATTCAAAACACAATACATCAATTTTCCTTGCTTAAGGAGCAGCAGGAGAAGGTACTCAAGGACATTTTGAGTCTTATTGAAGCAAGGTACACTTCTGCTGCATGACTAGTGAGCTGGATGGGGAAGTCATCACTCCGATTTAAAAAATGCTACCCATTGCCATGTTTCACAGCTAGGAGATTGAATTTGAAGCATCAGTCTATGTTTGTACAAATTGGCTGGTTGAGAAGTGGGTGTTTACCATTTTCAAAAACAGGTGTTTTTCTCCAAAATAATACAGCAGACATACCGGTAATATATATTGTATTCCTAGATCTAGCTGTATGTATGGCTAGTGAATCTGGCAAGTTTGGCTCTGGTCAAGATGTAGCTATCTGGACTATACTCTAAATATAGCTGGTTTTGCCTGTCTATCAAAGTTGTGAATCTTCCTGCCTCAAAGTCTTTTAGTTTATATAACTGAGATCAGTGGTGGGTTCCTACCGGTGTGGTCCAATGCGCCGTTCCAGTAGGGACCCGCCGATTGCGCAATTTGTGCGCGACAGCTCCAGTGCCATCTTTGCCGGTCTGTCACGTGGCGCCATCTTTTTTCTTGAATTTTTGGGCTTTTTTTGCTTCCTGCGCATGCGCAGAAAGGCAAGTAAGAGGAACCCGCCCCTGACTGAGATGTATTCAATTTATTTGGCTGAATTGGGCTGTTTTAAGAATCTTAATCTCGAACAGCTACAGGAATAGAATCAGTTCCCGTGGACGTGGGTAATCTGTGGGCAGGGGTGGGTTCCGGTTCGGACTGGTTCGCACGAACTGATAGCGACCTGCTGGTGATGTCACAATGACATCACCGAACTGGTCGGGGCCGGTCCATGGGCGCCGCCATCTTTTAAATTTTCTTTCAAATTTTTTTTCCGATTTTTTCTTCTTCTGTGCATGCACAGAAGCCGAGTTTACGGCACTGCGCATGCATCGCTATTTTGTTTTGGGCGTTTTGTTTTTTTTAAAAAAAATTCAGGGTTTTTTGCACTGCTCATGCGTGTGCGCAAAGCGTGCACGCCCACGAGGCACAGCCCCGCAGCACGGGAGGAAGTGAACTGGCAGCAAGGTAAGTTGGAACCCACCCCTGTCTGCAGGCAACGGACCCAGGGTTGAAATCCAGCAGGTTCTGACAGGTTCTGGAAAACCGGTAGCAGAAATTTTGAGTAGTTGGGAGAATCGGCAAATACCACCTCTGGCTGGCCCCAGAGTGGGGTGGGAATGGGGATTTTGCAGTATCCTTCCCCTGCCACGCCCACCAAGCCACACCACGCCCACCAAGCCACGCCCACAGAACAGGAAGTTTAAAAAAATGGATTTCACCACTGGGGCAACCCAAATATTTCGGACCCGCGCAGGGCTTGTGAGTTTGTCTGGCGGGGAAATAGATGCTCCAGGAAGTTCTGCATTATTCTGGAGGGTTTGAGTAGTTTAGGGTTATAATCCTGAAACACTTCCACTTTATTTAAACTCCTCGTTTTAATTTATCTCAAACCCAGCCCACTCTCTTGCATCAATCGCAGTTAACAGAAAGTCATTCTAATGCATTCCGTTCCTTATAATTGCCTATCTTTTAAAATCCCATCTTCTTCGAAACAGTTCGGGTTCTTACATAGTTACATTAGTGATTATTTACGAATAATACTCAGAAAAACCAATTCTTATTCCTAAGCATAAAAGCACTCGAGGACACATCTGCCCGCACCCAAAATGGCGATCAGTTCCTCCTTCCTTTTCACCACCATACACTCGCTAGAGAAACTTCAGCTGCCCCTACTTCCCTTTCCCACTCTCGGCAGCCATTTTTCTTTCTCTGTAAGCCGCGGGACTTGAAAGACCGGAAGGAGCCGGCACGCATCCTTCCAATCCAATCCATTAAGCAAGGGCATTGGATTGATTGGCATGCCTAGAAGCCGACGGTTTCCTTCCCCTTTTCCTGGGGAGGCGGGACTTTATTTGACAATGGCCAATTAGAAGGAAAAGAACTTCCTTCCCCCCCCAATCCGTCCTGTTCCAATTGGCGTGGGGCGAGCGTTCGGCGGTCAAAGCAGGAGCTCGCGAGCTGGACGTGGGCAGGTGAGCCGCACCGTGAGGCGGGAGGGAAGCGGCGTGGAAGCCCCTACGGGCAGGAGAGAGCCAGGCGTGTTGCCTCCTCTCCTTTCGGCCGCCGTTCCAGCGGCCGGTGGCGGAGAGGCGCCGGCTTGGTATTCGTGGTCTCGACTGCACACTCCGTAACTGGGCCGTTCAAACGATTTACTTTACCCTGCTGGTGTCCGGGCACAACCCTCCCCCCTCCCTTTAATCATGGGAAGTAAAAGGCTCGGCCTGCCTGTCCGCCTCCCCAAGGAAAGCGGCGCGGAAGGAGAGGTGCACGCTGGGCGCTGTAAGCTTGAAGCCGCCGCCCGGTTTCGGAGGTGGTTGGCCGGGTAGGAGCCCTGCGACTGGGCGAACTCGTGGTGACGTTCCGCTTTCAGCGCTCGGCTCCATCTTCCTCCGCCGTTCAAGTCCCTGAAGCCTGCGCTTTCCCACCCACTTTCAGCAGCCACTTCCATAGGTCCCTCCGAAGTATCCTAATCAAGGTGAATTAGAAATAGACAGGGTATTATAAGTTTCTGTTGGAAGTTTTCGCATAAGCGAAAGGTAACGTCGTGCTATTTAAATATGCATATATATACACACATACACACACACACTCACTTCTGGATTGGTTGCAGTGTTTCCTTTTCAGTAGTTCTGGAAATAATATTTCATCTTTCCTAATTTTCTTCATTTTTCTGTTTATTGAGTACCAAACCTTATTTATTAGATGTTCACCTCACCTTTTCTTCTCAAGGGAAGATACAGCGTTCAGATATTTCTCACAAGAATAACCCTGAGAGATAGACTCATAAATGGTGGTGGTGAATTTGGACCTAGGTTTTCCTAATTCTGCATCTCGACCACTATGCTCTTTTGCCTCAGACAAACAAAAGGTTGTTTCATATAACGCAGTAACCTTATGCTTTGAACCTCTGGGTTTGTCTTCTCAATGCCAAGCCCCACTCTACCAACAGGGAGATGTGAGGCTGGGGTCCAGTATATCAGGAGGTCTTTGGGTTACGGAAGTCAGAAGTATCTTTATAGGCTACCTAAGGTAAATCCCAAATTATGCTGGGTGGTTTACAACTAAAAATCCAACATACAGAAAATATAATTGACTGGAAGAGCAAGATACCCAAACAAATCAAATCAACAAAACAGAAAAAGGAGTCCCCAGTCCCCCTGTTCCAGTAGCCTGGGAGAACAAGATTTTTGGCAATTTCCGAAAGAACTTAAGGGAGGGAGCCACACAAATCTCTAGGAGATGCTCATTCTTGAGGGCAGGAATTGTAACATAGGATATATTACAATATTGTGAACCATTTTTTAAAACGCAATTTTGTTTAATCCTGTCTACTTCAGTTTGTGTGCATGGGTGCATGCCTGAGTCAATGTCAACTCTTACTAGATGAACAAGTCCATGAAGTTCTCTTGGCAACATTTTTGGAAGTGATTTTCCATTGTCTTTCTCCTAGGGCTGAGGGAGAATCTAGCCCAATGTCATCCAGCTGGCTTCCTGCCCAAAACTGTACTAGAATACACAATCTCCTAGTTTTTAGTCTGATGGCTTTAATCACTACACCAGAATGGCTCTGCATTAATGGACACCTAACTGTAAATAAAGCCTATGGAAATTAGCCGATAGGCTGTCTTGGCTCCATGTGAAAGAGTGGGTTAAAATTGGGGACCAGCCATTAAGACTGGCTGTCAGTCAATGGTTGTATTTCTTAATGGAGACTTTAAGCAAAAGTCCTCTTGAATGATGAGCAAATTACCTAGCCCTTTCTCTGTAGGATTGGTGGAAGACTCATTATGATTAATCTGTGACTTAACTAATCTTTTCTGTTCCTTGACAGATGAAATATTAATTAGAAGAATTAACACTGAAAATGAGTTTTCCTAAGGTTAATGAGAAACAAGTAAATGCAGGAGGACAATATTTTTATCCTTGATTTAAATACAGACTGTTCTAAAATACGCAATGTCTGCATAGCATAACCATGGTAACATGGTTTTGGTAGCATGTATGTGAAAAAGACCTACAATATCGCATGTAGCTTTTTTAAAAATGGCATCTGACTTGAAAAGTAATAGCTGAGGATGGAAAAATGAGTGATGCTGATCTTAGGCTCACAAGTTGTTTGAAAAATTACAACTTTGAGATGTTAGGAAGTTATTTAAGCTCTATCAGTAGGATTTGCTCAGAATTGATGGATATAAACAACTTCAAGCTGGAGTCTATTAATTGTTACCTCCAAGTATATCTGTACTTCCATTTTAGTTTTGGTCTCCCTCATCCTGGATTTAGCTGTCATCCATCAATGTATTACAGAAGTCCTGTGCTTTTTGCTTTCCCTGAAGGATATGGCTGAGCAGGATGTGGAGAATGAGTTGCTGGATTATGAAGACGATGAAGAGCCTCAAATAGTGACAGATGCAACTCCTCCCCTTGCTAAAAAGGATGTGAAGGGTTCTTATGTCTCCATTCACAGTTCTGGCTTCCGAGATTTCCTGCTGAAGCCAGAATTACTTCGTGCCATTGTGGATTGTGGCTTTGAACATCCATCAGAAGGTAGGAGCTGAGCCAAGGCCCTTGGCCCCCCCTCATCAATCAGCCCAGTTCACCCACCGGGAAGCAACTGCCAGTGGTGCTACGCGGTGCAGGGTGAGAGCTGGGGGCTGCAGGGAGCAGGGGTGGGATGGTTTGGTTTTAATTGTTATCAATGTTGAGTTTAGCGCAGCCACTATGATGATGATCCGGTGGGGAGCTCTGCGAATAAAATTCATATTGGAGATTATTACAATTCTGTGAGAAAGTATTTTTTAATTTTTTTAAATTTACATATCTTAGAATGCTACCGGAACTTCATTGTGGGACCCAGCAATATATAAAGAGAGTATAAGTGAACAAATAACAAGTCTGATGCTTGCTTCTTTTACTACTTATTAACATATTTTACATGTTATTCAATATATGTGAAAAAAGCAATCACATGCTTTAGGAATTCTGAAAGAGATCAAATAAATTTCACAAAACTATATCATCTTTGATGCAAGATCTAAGTTCAATCTGGCACAAGAGACATAATTTTTCAGCCAACTAACTGAAACCCTGTTAGAACCTGAGCTCCCTTTATGATATGGAGTAGGATCTTATATTTAAGAGGAAGGGTTAGGGATTTGCAGTAAAAGTCTCTTATGGAATGGCTAATCCACATCAAAGTTCCTTACGATCTGTTACATTTGTCTTGTAATTCAAAGTGATGCATGGATTAAATGCCAGTGGTCTGAAAACAGTATTATTTTCTTATGGGATATGTATGTAGGATACTTAAATCTCCAAGGATATAATATGAAAGAAGAGAAGCTGGGATCAAGGCTTTCTGGAGATCTACATAGAAATGAAATATTTTCATATCCCCAGTGACTCTTGTGTAATTATTTTTTCTTCTTCCCCTATCAGTACAACATGAATGCATTCCTCAGGCAATTCTAGGCATGGATGTACTATGTCAAGCCAAATCGGGCATGGGCAAAACTGCTGTTTTTGTATTGGCTACTCTGCAGCAGATTGAGCCACTGGATGGGCAGGTATGTAAAGGATGTTAGGAAAGAGTTTGTTAACAGAAAGCTAAATACCATAAGAAGGTGGTAGGAGTCTTGTAAATGTGATTCAGCTGCTTCCATGAGTGATTTCTTTAGCAATGATTCTGGGCATGGACACCAAAAGGAACAAAAATTAATGGAGATGGTGCTTTTGGTTTCCTGACAAGCAGTTGAATTAGCTTCAGTGTGCCCTTTCTTAGCAATTCCAATTCATAAAGAGTCAGATTCCATTTGAGGTGTTTTAGTAGTTTTATCTCTGAGGTGTGTGTGTGTGTGTGTGGGGGGTTCTATTGAACCTCCACCTCTTAACACAAATTTCTTGCACATTTAAACGGAATAAGACTTTAATTACACTGTTAGATTTCCAGATGCTTTCAACCATATTTCTGCTATTGCAAAATGTTATTTCATAGTCAAGCAGAGACTTTTTGATTCATGTAATAATAATTTATTAAACTTGTATTTCACCCGACTCTCAATTGTTTTTGATGGCTCACTATAGTCAAAGAAATTACAATAAAACATAAAAGGAACTGGAGCATGCCAACCTGGAGGATGTAATCGGCCAGGTAGATGTTATAAGAGATAGCGGTCCTTCAAATAACCAGGCACGTAGGACCTTATAGGTAACAACCAGTGTCTTGAAACACATCTGGAAGTAAATTATCAACCAGTGCAGCTTGGGTGGCAGAAATGTTACATTGGCATGCCTTGAGCATACAGTATTGCTTTTGTCACAACAATCTGAAGCTTTTCGTTGGTCTTCAAGGGTAGCCCTATGTAGAGAGCACTGCATGAGGTGACATGGGCATGAGCAACTGTCTGAAAGGCCCCTTGATCTTGGAAAAAAACACAACTGTCTTGCTAGATGAATTTTGTGAAGGCTTTCCTGGCTTATAGCTGCCACAGCAGGGACTATGAATCCAGGAAGACCTCACATCTGTGCCAACCTTGAAGGGAGAAGTGCAATTCCATCCAAGGTCAAAGATGGAATATCTTCAGGCCTGGGTAATTCAGACACCCATAACCACTCTCTCTGGGTAGGATTGAGTTGGGGATAGCTCCTCCCCATCCAAACAATTAAAGAACCCTCCTTTTGATGCCTTTGTATCAATATTTCTTTTAATTCTGCTAGGTCTCAGTGCTAGTGATGTGTCATACCCGGGAATTGGCATTCCAGATCAGTAAAGAATATGAACGCTTCTCAAAGTATATGACCAGTGTCAAGGTGAGGGGCAAGTATTGCTTTGGGTTTCAAAATATTTAGAATATTTAGTATTTTTTTAATCTTCACATCTGGTTGTACTACCATTCTGTCAAAAGAGTGATCCAACAGGTCATAGGGTTGTCTAGTATTGTACTAACACTTACCTTGGCCTCCTTGTGCCCGTTTATTGTTTCAAAGTGACCAAAAAAATTGAAAGAAGATAACTAGTATGAATCGTAGCTTTCAAGAGCTTTGTTTGTTTGTTTGTTTGTGTGTGTTTGCGCATCTGTACCTTTCACTTATTGTTGATGCCTGGTGAATGCTTAAATTAGTCCCTGAACTTTTATTAACTAAATTCTTCAGAAGTGGTTTGCTGTTGCTTCCTTTCCACAGCTGAGAGAGTGACTGGCCCAAAGTCACCCAGCTGGCTTTGTGCCTAGGATGGGACTAGAATTCATAGTCACCTGGTTTCTAGTCTGGTATCTTATTGCTATACCAAAGTGGCTGTGTTTGAATGTTATTTACTGCATTGTATAAATAATGTGTTGTGCAGTCATTTGAGTGATCTCTGATTCTCCTGCAGGTATCAGTTTTCTTTGGGGGGCTTTCTATCAAAAAAGATGAAGAGGTACTTAGGAAAAACTGTCCGCATATTGTTGTGGGAACCCCAGGCCGTACTCTAGCATTGGTACGCAACAAAACACTCAACCTGCGCAATGTGAAGCATTTTGTGTTGGATGAGTGTGACAAGATGCTTGAGCAGCTAGGTAAGAGAACCTGGGGAAAGGGAGGGGGTTGTAGGCTGGAGAAGTCCAAATAAAACTGGAATTGTTTTATAGAGTGTAGAATTCTTGATCCATTGTAAGAAAATGCCCAAATTACAGGACAAGACACTGAGATAGAGATTTGGTGTGCATGATTCAAACTTCATTTGAGCAGAGCACCTATTTATTATTCAGTAAACAGTCAGACCTTTTCAGACATTAGGAAAACCAGAAAAAGTGCTGCTTTAATGAGTCCATTTAATGCAACATTTAAGCAGCTATTTTCAGGTGTTCATAGAAGTGAGCTGCTTAAAAAACAAGTTGCTATGCTTGCATGAAGTCCAAAGCATGTCTTCCAAATTATCTTGTGCATTGCCTGCTAGTAGTAAAGTAAAGCTCTTTTAAAGGAGTGTATCAGTAACTCCCTATCACTTTTCAGATAGATGAGTGGCTGTTAGTGAGGGTGCAAATCAGACAAAACCTAAAAACTACGACTTTAAATGAGTTGGGATGGAATTAAAGTGCAAAGACTGAGGAAAAAAGAAGAGGTTGGCGACATTTCTGAATTGCTCAGCTTTTTCTGATATATATTAGAAACCTTTCAAAAAGAAACCTATCGCCTGCCCTGAAGAGAAGGCCTTATGACAAGGTAGCAGTGAAATAGAAATGCCTGCAAAGTTGTCCTCACTTTGACATAACACAAAAGCATACAAAACACACAATGTTTGGAATGCCTTGGGCTTGGAATGCTTCCGCAATGGTCTGAGCAGCACCCAACACATTGGGTAAAGTTATGTTCCATCAAACTTAGAAAAGGGGTGGTTTTGAATCCAAAACTCTTCAAACTGGAAACATTTTTCATATTACTATTGCAAGCTTACAGCTCTCTTTTTGCTGTGCTGTCAGAATCTCCTTATCTACAAAATGCAATCAGCCAGTTTGTCCAAGCAGACAAACAATGGCTTGATTCTTTTGTGCAATCTAGGAACAGACAGCTTTGTGTGCAGGTACAAGCCATAAATCATCTGTGTGCAATCAGGTGTCCTTCCAAGGTTTGAATTGCATTGCTAAACATGACAAACATTAACGTTAGCATTTGTAATGCAATTCTTGAAGAGTTGTAATCCAAAATGTACAAAAGATGCCAGGTTAAGAATCTCATATATGCTGAGATGAAAATTTGAGATGATCCATATGGCATTTAAAAAACACCTGAAGGGAAATCTTTATCGTCTATATAGTAATCAAAGAAAAGAGGGTGCCCATTCACAAGATGTCTACTATGGTGCACATAGCTACTCACAAATGTTCACAGAAATGTTTGCTAAAACATTTCTGAAAGACAGATGGCCTATCCAAGAGGTAGAATACAAAGCCTTAGAAAAGAAACACTTGTTTGTTTCAACTGTCCTTGTGATTGGGCTCATTCTCCCCAGACTTCCATTGTCCCAAGAGTATGCCTTTCTTTCTCGCTTCCTCCTGAGATTTATTTCCACATCCGTTCTGTGCTTTCCTTCACTGAGCTGCCTTTCCTTTCTACTATACTTTTTGTAGACTTCTCTATTTCCTTTTCTTACTTGGCAGATCACTTGCGACTCAGCTCCTACCTATCTTCTTTCAAACCCTCCTACTGGTCAGCTGAAGGCCTCAGTGGTTTTCTGTTGCAGCCCCAATCCAGCTCATCTCCTCCTTGTTCTCTTTTTGCATCTGTTCCTTTTTTTCCTTTGAGAAGAAAGTATAGTTGGGAACACATGAAAGCTGAGCATTAGCCTCTAATTTCATTATTATGACTACCGTATTTTTCGGAGTATAAGACGCACCTTAGTTTTTGGGGAGGAAAATAGGGGGGGGAAATCTGCCTACCAGGTATTCATCTGGCTAACGTCCTTAGTCTGGTCAGCTTCAGCACATTATTTTATCCCCTGGTTAGGACTTAAAAAAACCTTCTTTGGAGAGAGTAACAATGAAAGAGCCTGCAAGCCAGTAAGAGCTGGGAAGATCATTAGCACCTGGTTAGAGATAGAAAAAAACTTATTCGGAGCAAGTAGAGCAATGAAAAAAAAAACCTGCAAAGACTTAGGGCTAGAAAAACATTCTTTTTTTTTTTAATTCAAAAAAGTTTTATTAGTACAAACTTACATAAGTAGTAGCAAAATATTAAATATAAAGTACAAACATTTTTGTTTTTTTCTCCCCCCCCCCAAACCCACCCCCTTCCCTCCCCACCTCCCCCCCGGACTTCCCAGAGATAATACAGGGCATAATAATAAATTTAAATTGTTAATAAAAAGAGAAAGAAAAATGGAAAAAAAGAACACTATTTTTAAAAAACTTCAACTCCAAATTATACAGTGCTAATATATCGCATTTGTCTACAATAGTAAAGATACAAAAAAGAGAGAAAAAAAAAAGAAAAAAAAGGAAAGAAAGAAAGAGAAAACTCTTTAACAATACAAACAAACAAACCTCCTACCTCCTCCCTTCAGTCCTCTATCTTATACAAGGTAAATGTTACATAAGTAATAACTAAATATAAAATACACAAATCTTAAACTGATATTATTGACATTAAAAATAACCTCTAAGATAAAACTTAACTAAATGTTACATAAGTGATCATCAAATATTAAATTTCATCATGATATTAATAAGATAATATTATTCTAAATTAATTCACTAACTTCAATAAACAAAAAAAGAAAATGAAAGAAGAATAAACAATAAACAAATCTTCAACAAACTATATATATCTAATATTATCAACATTAAAAATAACCTCAAAATTATATAAAACTTAACTAAATATTGCATAAGTAATCATTAGATAGGGAAAAGATAAAATACAATCATATTAGTCTCTATCCATCCAATATATTTCAACATCACATCGTTTTGTATCTTGATAGTTCATCTTTTAATAGTTCAATAAATTCAAATTTGTCGAGTCGTCTCCCGTCTACTCCCAAACCTCCATCTCCTTTTCCCCAGCTATCTGATTCAGGCACTCCTTTTGGATTTTTGAATCTATTTCCTTTTGATCCATCAAAGGTGGCTTCCCCTCCTCCTCCTCTTTTATTTTCATACATCCTTCCTCTGGAGTCTTGGATATATCAGCCTTTAGAACGTTGACATAAAATTCAGTAGCTTTTTTTATCGTGTTGAGCCGATATCTTTTTCCAGAAAATTTCACTGCTACTCCAACTGGCGCTTCCCATTTATATTGTAAATTTAATCTCTTAAATTCATCAATCAAAAAAGTATAGCTTTTTCTGGCTTTAAGCATTTTAGAGGGGATTTCTTTCCAAATCTTTAGTTCCTGACCATTCACCATAAGATTATTGTTAAACGTTGCTTGTATAATTCTGTTCCGTAGAGCTCTTGTGGTAAAATATATGACAATATCCCTTGGTAAATGCTTTTGTTTAGCGTACCACGAGTTGATTCTGTATATTTTGTCGATTTGTGTAGCCAATTCCGCTTTAGAAATTCCAGACACCTGATCCAATATGTCAACCATCCTGCCTTTTAAATTTTCATATAATCCTTCTTTCAAACCTCTAATCCTAATAGCAACTTCCATGGATCTGAACTGAGTCATTAAGACCTCTTTTTCAAAATTTGCAATATCATTTTGGATTTTATCTATGTAATTCACCGAAGTTGCCAAAGCTTGTTTATTTGTTTCAATACGTTCTGCCAAAACTTCAATATTTGTTGCTAAGCCTTTGCAAACCTCTAACACATCAAATCTTAGTTGTTGATTCATATTCTTCAAAGCAGCCTGCATCTTTTTGTCTATCTCACTTATTTTCTGGTTAAATTCCAAAGTAAGTTCATGTTTCATAATCTTTAAATTATTTAATAAATTTTCAGGTGTCAAAAGCTGTGGAGGTGTTAGCTCAGTGTTAAGTTGCATTTTAGAAATATATCCAGATGAATAGTCATTTCTTTTAGTCAAAACAATCTTTCCAGACTTTGAAGCCATTGGTGTTTCAAAAGAGTACAAAAAAAGAAAGAAAGCCAGATGCCTGATTAAAGTTCTTTCCAGTTTAAAAATCAGATAATCTTTTATTATTGGAAATATTTCTATTATAACTTTAATCCAGAGTTAGGAGACAGAGAGAGAAAAAACCATTTTTCCAAGTTAAAAGTTTCCATAAGAGAGAGAGAGGGGAAAAAAAAAGCCTCTGGGAAAACGAAAGTCACTTTCACTTCTCAATCGCCATATTGTTACTCTGTTTCCTTTGTTCCTTTGCCGAAGTGAAAGCTAGCCCAGGAGTTGAAAAAAAAAAGGAAAAAAGAGGTTTCAGTACTTGCCCATCTCACGCCTGTTTCTCTCTGTCTGCTTCTGTAGTTTAAATATAATTATAAATCCCATTCTTGAAGCAGCGGCTGGTCACGACATCTAGCTCTGCAAAAGCAGAGGTTTCCTGATCTTCGGAGCTGGAGACAGGCTGCATGGGGAGCTCTCCCTTCGCGCCCTACCAGATGGCTCCTAGGGCGCTGGGGGGGGCTCTACACCACCTGTCAGGCTCTCATCTCTCCCCTTTGCCCGGGGAAGAGATTTTAAAGCCGCCAGACAGCTGTTCTGGCGGCTTTTAACAAAGATCGGAAAGGCATCCAACGAGGGATGTCTGCGATGAAGCGCTCCAAACCGGAAGTCTAGAAAAACATTCTTCAGAGAGAGTAACAATGAAAGAGCCTGCAAGGTAATTGCTGGGAAGATCGTTAGCACCTAGTTAGGGCTGGGAAAAAAAAGCTCCGAAAAAGCTACATTCAGAATATAAGACGCACCCAAATTTTCAGCCTCTTTTAGGGAGGAAAAAGGTGCGTCTTATACTCCAAAAAATACGGTAATTACATGTGGCCCAGTGGCATTTTGGAGAATAAAGATTTCAAGTGCTTGTTGTTTGAAATGCTTTTGTAAAAATTACAACTATGAGCAGGCTATGTCAAAGGTGGATGGGGAATTATTTTTGGTACCGTTTTGCTTATTTTTGTACTGTAGCTGATAATTTTATATGGAAGGGTACAAAGAAAAAGTCACTTGTTTTTACAAGTTGTGATCAGAAGAGGCAAGATGAGTTGAAAAAGCTCTCTGTAGAAATGGCTAGAGCTCTAATGTGTCTCTGTTCTCTCAGCCATTACAATAAAATATTGAGGGTGAGAAATGATGAAAGGAGTGGTTTAGCTAATGAATCTTCGAACTTCAAATCTGCTTTTATTGGGAACTCATATTCTTATCCATGTTTCTTTTAGACATGCGCCGTGATGTACAGGAAATCTTTCGATTGACTCCCCCTGAAAAGCAGTGCATGATGTTTAGTGCCACCTTGAGTAAGGAGATCCGGCCTGTCTGCAGGAAGTTCATGCAGGATGTAAGCATTAAGTCTCATCTTTTGCCTCCCAGTGGGGGCAATGCCTGCAACATCTACACAAAGTAGACAAAATAGAATCCACTGAGGCAATTTTGTGTTCCCTCTCAACATCCTGTCTGGGGTGAAGCGGGGAGGGTGTTTGAAGCAGATTGCGGGTACTTGAAAGCAGCAAATGTCAGTGGCTTAATCATGCAAATACCACAATTATAAATCAGGGCATCTGATTGAAGTAAGTAAATTGCAGAATTTACATAATTATATTGTTATACATTTGTCATCGCGTATGCTCTCCTCCTAGCAACATTACAGATACACTAGAAACACTCAGATACACTCAGTTGGAAGAATTTACTGTGCTGTTTAAGTGAAAGAGCACAGAACAGTTTACAATTCAATAAAGTCATAGGGGAGACTTTGCCCTGAGGGTTACAGTCTAAGAGATACAGCCAGGTAAAGAGAATGCGGCTAGCTGCTTTAAGGCGTAGGAAAAGTGAGAACATATTCTTGTAACTATCCTGGCACTAGCACAGATTCAGGTTCAGTTTAAGAAATCTGACTTCAATCACTACATGATGGTTGTCATAAAAGGTAATACCCGCTAATTCTACCCAGCTCATTTATTTAGTTGGGAAAGATTATTTTACTTCATTGATTGGACCCTACATGGTAAAGGCCCATTGAGTTAGGAACCTGTCACGACATTACTGAGAAATCCGTGTACTCTGTTTGGCGGATGGATTTTTTGAAGTTGAGGCGAGTTATTGTACAATCCTGTGAAAAGAATAATGCTGTAACGATCTCTAGACGAGGGGTCTCCAACCCTGGGCCACAGCCCATTATTGGGCCATGGCCTATTCAAAACCGGGCCGCATGAGCGGTGTGCCGGCATGCACGCATGCACGTGCCAGCCTGCCGCTTTTGTAAGTTGAGTTGCATATATGTGCCAGCTGGCCACTTGCATGGCCCAGTTCCCTCCCCCGTCCCCAAGCCGGTCCGCCAAACTGCAAAGATTGGGGACTGCTGGTGTAGACCATCGTGTTCATAGTAGTACTAGGAATAAAATAGACGAGGGCCATTTTTCTATGGTGGCAAAAATCAGAAGATGTCCAGTAGTTCCCTCTTCAACTAACACGTTTTATTAAAAGGCATATGCTTTTGTGAGTTCGGGTTTACTTCATCGTAAGTGCCAGATGTAGGAACAAAGGTTATTTTTGTAGATTTCAGGATGTTTGTATTTTTACAGTAATATTTAAATCATGAATGTATGTGTATATGTATGCACACGAGAGGATTTTGTTTTAATCGATTGTTCACTACTTTCAGCCCATGGAGGTATTTGTAGATGACGAGACAAAGCTGACTCTACATGGTCTGCAGCAATACTATGTAAAGCTGAAGGACACAGAGAAAAACCGCAAACTTTTTGACCTGCTGGATGTACTGGAGTTCAATCAGGTCTGTATGAAAGGATTGGCAACCATGGCTTGTAAATGGTATCCCACCTCTTGGGGTTGGAAGAGGAATATGGTCACAACGGGAGCTGATGGAAATCTGTAGGGCTTCCAGATATATTCTTTTTCGCTCTCCCCATCCCTGCAGGTTGTGATATTTGTGAAGTCTGTGCAGCGCTGCATGGCATTAGCCCAACTTCTGGTTGAACAGAACTTCCCAGCTATTGCTATACACAGAGGCATGTCTCAGGAAGAGAGGTGAGCAGCATCAGACTATGAAACCTGAACATTGAGTGGAGTATCTATGCTTTTGAGAATGGAATATGGGGGGACAATGTCTTGATGCTAAAAAAAATCAAGCGTTGTACTACCGTGTTTCCCCCAAAATAAGACCCAACCAGAAATTAAGCCCTAGCATTTCCCCCCCAGGATGCTCATAATATAAGCCCTACCCCCCAAAATAAGCCCCAGTTAACATCGTCAGCCAGATGGATTCATTTAGTACAGTATTTCCCCCAAAATAAGACCTAATGCGTCTTTTGGAGCAAAACTTAATATAAGGCCCAGTCTTATTTTCGGGGAAACACAGTAACAAGTTTTAAGTCCTTTGGGCCTAAGAATCAGACTCAGCTCTGGAGAGGAATCATGTAGTTCACGGAAGTAACACTTTTCCCCCCCTAGGCTCTCTCGGTATCAACAATTCAAAGACTTCCAGCGTCGTATCTTGGTGGCCACTAATCTGTTTGGCCGTGGGATGGACATAGAGCGAGTCAACATAGTTTTCAACTATGATATGCCTGAGGATTCCGATACCTACTTACATAGGGTGAGTGTGGGTGCAAATCAGAGTTGCCTTCAGAGTTGTGATAAGGAGTTGGTGGCTTGCAAATTCCGGATGGGTTCTGATAACTCTTTTTCGTGGATTCCCAGCCTCTTTTAGGATTTGATGTTGCTGATGAAAATCCTTAAACGAGGTTTGCCTGATTTTAATTGAGCATCTAACTGATTTATCCCTCTTGACGGATAACTCTGAAATACTGGATTCAGTTTGGGGAGGAGCTTCTTTTAATCCTCGGTACATCCTTCTCTCTGCAGGTGGCCCGGGCTGGGCGTTTTGGTACGAAAGGCTTGGCAATTACCTTTGTGTCTGATGAAGGTGATGCCAAAATCCTCAATGAAGTCCAGGATCGCTTTGAGGTCAATGTGGCTGAGCTCCCAGAAGAGATAGACATCTCCTCTTATAGTATGTATTGATTTATTTAAACATTTCTTCATTGCATTTTATCCTGCTATAAATCTTATGTTGATTCCCAATATATAACCCATGCTAAACCCATGCAAAATAAAAATAGCATAAAATAAAGAGTTTAAAAAGTGCAATGGTGACTCTCCTCAATCCCCAAATACCTCCCAGGACAGTTTTCCTTTTTACTATTTTCTGGAAAGTCAGCAGGGAGAACACTAACCTGACTTTTAAGAGGGAGATTGTTCCCTCATAAAGAAGGAAAGAAACTGTGACACAAATAGCATTTGGAAACATCTCTCAATACTGGGGGACTGTCAGACAATTTTGCAAGGATCTGCGTACCGGATTAAGAAGACAGATCAGAGAGGAAGTGATCCTCTAAGGGTCCAGGTGTATAGGGGAAATGCAAATTAAACATTTGAACTGCACCCTGAAACTTCTTGATAACCTGTGCAATATAGACTTTATAGGAATTACGGCTGCTCCAATATATGACATTTTGGACCAGTTGTATTTTCTGGATCATCTTCAAAGGCCACACGAAGCCCGAGTACATTACAGTAACCCAGGTGTACAAATACTCAACTTGCAACCATTTGTTTAGTGACCGAAGTTACAATGACCCTGAAAAAAGTGACTTGTGATTGTTTTTTCATACTTACGACCGTTGCAGCATCCCCATGGTCACATGATCAAAATTTGGGTGCTTGGAAAGCCAGCATGTGTTTATGACAGTCTTATTGTCCTGGGGTCATGTGATCACCATTTGCATCCTTCCCAGTCAGCTTTTGACAAGGAAAGTCAATGGGGGAAGCTGGATTCACTTAATGGCCGCATGATTGACTTAACATCTGCAGTGATTCACTTAACGGAGGCAAAAAAAAAGTTGTGAAATGGGGCAAAATTCACTTAGCAGCTGCCTTGCTTAGCAATGGAAATTTTGGACTCTTATGCGTTCGTAAGTTGAGGACTACCTGTATTGTACTGAGCCATTGTTACCAGAAGGTTTTGTTGTTTTGCAGATCAGAGATAGAAAATTACAAGTGTAGCCAATGCAGGATAATTACCCATTTCTGTTTCTGGGCATCCTATAGACCAGTGTTTCTTAAAGTTGGTTCTAGGCTCCCTAAGGGGGGGTCCCCCAAGATCCTGTCAGTGGCCTGTAAAACCAAAATTATTTGCCAGCTTAAAAATGAACATTTTATTTAAAAAAACCAATATACTAAAATCCCATCCAACAATTGTGAGAAGAGGTAGTAGCACATTTTAAATCTTCAATGCAGTAAATACAAACATACAAAAACTTTTGGAGGGGACCTCAATAATTCTTAAAAGTGGAAAGAGATCCTGAGAGAAAATAGTTTAAGAAACTCTACTATAGAAGAATAATTGTGTTGCTACTTGTGTTCTACTGAGGGATGCTAGACCTGTGCACTGAGTGCTGGAAACAATAATAAATCTTTAAATTAGCCGGCAGCAGCCATGGGTGAAACAGGTATCAGTTGCTGGTTTGAAAGCAAAGACTCTGGCGCCTTCTGTAAACTCTGTTCTACATGTAATGGAAATATGGGAAAAATGTGTTTGTACAAATATGTAAGATCAATATTTTTCTCAGTTAAATCTTCAGTTTGTTTAGGAGGCCAGATGTATGATAGGAATGAGCAAAAGGAAACCATGAAGTGGGACTATTGGGGGAGGGGGCAGAGGGGGCCGTTTTACCAATAAGAAAGGCTCTTAAGGACAGGATATGACTGGTAAAGTTTCCATGTACACTTCTTCAAAAGTAGAAGTAACTAATGATGGAGCAAAGCACCGATGACAGGGCCTGCTGAATTGTACAAGAGGACAGCTTTGAATTCCCAATGGAACAGCCCTCTCCTAGCCTTAGAAAGTTGAGACTGGAGTCTAGGAAAGCCTGCAGCACCATAGAGGCAGCATTCAGCTAATTTGGCTACGGAGGATGACTGAGTAACTGACTGCTTTTTTCCATCTGGTCTCTTGCAGTAGAACAAAGCCGGTAGCCTGAGTTCACGGAGCCACTTCTCTGAGCCCAGAGTGGAACAGGTTGAGCACATCCCACGTCTTCTGCTGAACTCAGAGGAATATCTTCTTGAAAAGATATGCTATGCAATATGTAAGGATGTTGGTTCTTAACACAAAGTCTTTACAAAGTGCCCGGATGATATTTTTGCCTCAGCTCAAGCCTGGGGGCTTTTTTAATTAGATGTTTCTATTTTTTGAATAGTCAGCCCCTGAGGCTATGTTTCATAAATAAAAATTTTAAATAACTTTTTCTGGTTGTCTTAATGCATAATTAATCTACTGGTTACAGAAAACACACAGATATACATTCTTGCTTGCTTCTTTCACTTTCTGCGGTCTCCAACCTTCATTCCCTTGACCTACTTGGAGTGCTTTCAGGATAATCAATTTACCTTGTGTATGTTGGACTTCTCTCTAAGATATACCTTGTCTAGTCTTCAGTTGGTTTCAGGTTTGCTTGAGGCTACCTTTTACCTTTTTAAATAAACCAAGATGGGAATGGAAGTCCTCAAGAGGCTGCCAGTCTTAAGAAAGAGGTAATTCAGGAGCACTATCTTAGTACATGATCTCTCTCTACTTACATCTACCTAGGCCTTCCATTATCCAATCTAGATGGAGTACCCAGATACTGAACTGCCTATTTAAAAGTCTAGAGATTCTTAGTCATCCAGGTCATGGTTGTCCCAAAGGTGCTTTTTCAGGAGGCAACTGGACTTTCTTGTTTTTTTCTTTTCTTTTGAAGACGTTTCGCTTCTCATCCAAGAAGCTTCTTCAGCTCTGACTGGATAGTGGAGAATGGAAGGATTTATATTCCTTGCAGACAGCTGGCAATTTGCATCTTTTTAGAGGGTCCTTGAAGATAAACCTCCAAGTGCTTCAACAACCCTCTAAAAGGATGCAAATGACCAGCTGTCTGTAAGGAATATAAATCCTTCCATTCCCCACTATCCTGACAGAGCTGAAGAAGCTTCTTGGATGAGAAGTGAAACGTCTTCAAAAGAAAAGAAAAAAACAAAGTCCAATTGTCTCCTGAAAAAGCACGTTTGGGATGCCTATTATTTACTTATTCGGAAAAATAGCATGACTTGCAATTTCAAAATAATAAAAGATGTTGTAGGAGGAGAGCTGTATGGTAGCCCCAAGTCAGGAGTTTAATAGCACCTTAAAGAACGTCGAAAGGCATAGGTGTTTTTTTTAGCTACAGCCCACTTATCGGATGCATGAAGTGGCTAAACTGATGTATATGATTTAAATTTGGATAAGGGGAACAGGAGAGAAAGGCCATGTTTCTGCAGATTATATGCGAGTCAGATGACCTGCACCTTATCAATTAGATGTCAGGTTTCATGGACTCTGCATTCAGATCTTATGCCCAGCAATACCAGGTATATAAAAAACAACTTCCTAAGATAAATAAAATCCATTGGAAATTTCATCAACATTTTAACCATGGAGGTTGAGGCATTATACACTAACTTCCTCCACAAATTTGGACATCAAGCTATGTCTTCCCACCAGACTGACTTTATGCTGCTACATCAGCAGCCCCCAACCTTTTGAGCACCAGGGATCAGTTCCGTGGAGAGAAATTTTCCCACGGACTCGGGGTGTGGTTTTGTGTGCTGCCTGCATCCTACGGATGGGGCTTCACTTGTTTGCATGGCCCAGTTTCTGGCATGCCACGAACTGGTGCCGGTCCACAGACCCCTGTGCTACATGACTACTACACCTTTGACAATAACATACCTTCAACCAGCAGTATTTGAAAGTATATTATACCCATGACTCCAAATTTGTGAACATCTTCATGTCTGACCTAGTACAACTGCTCTTTACTTTAGAGTCATCGATGACATTTAAACATCTGGACCCCTGGAAATGAATAATCAAATTACCCCATCTAAAAAAAAAAGTCCACTTTGATGTCATGGTAAAACAACACAATAGACACAAACAGTATTCAGGAACCCTACCAATCACTGCTACATGTCTCCAGTTTCCACCCAGAATATAGCATTGAATATCTAGCAGTGCCCCCCCCTCCAAATTTTTAGGCACCAGGGACTGGTTTCATGTAGAAAGGTTTTTCCAAGGACCAGCGGGGGCATAGTTTCGCATCTGCCTGCATCTCACGGATGAGACTTCGCTTGTTTGTACAGCCAGTTGCTTGCATGCTGCAGACCGATGTCTGTCCAGGGATCAGGGGTTGGGAACCTCTGATCTATAGGATCTACACTACAACTGCATTTGTTCTGGCCAACTTGCAGTGATGTGCAACTGATGGATTAAAGTGGACATTCTATAAATAACCCACCTAAATGCAGTAGACAACAGCCAGATCAGGGAGGATGTATTAAAATACCACCAAAAAAACAACATCACTGGTTATGTGCAGTTCAAGCCACACACACACACACACACTAAATTGTAGCCTATATTAGATACTGCAATTTTTTAGGCACTGGGTGGCAGGTCCATACTTGCATAGAGAGAAACCATCCAATCTGAAGTAGATGACAAGAAATAACAGGGTTATGATGCTAAGGCAGTAGATAATTCCAACCAACTCCCCACATTTACATCAACCGCACCATCACAGGCCCCAACAACTTCATACACATCAGAGGCATATAACGTAATAGATGCTACTATCTCTGGATTCCATGTAGGCGAAACAGACCAAACTTTGCAAAAAGAATTAATGGATGCAAGTTTGACATCAGGATTTAAAGGAATGGCAAAGTAATCCTGGAGCATTTGAACCTGGCAGGACACTACCATTACAGATCTCAAAATAGCCATTTTTGGGGAGGGGGAGGAAGGAGTGAGAGATTGCTCAACTCATGCAGTTAAAAAGTTTCAGGCTAGCTAACAAATGCCATGGGATTTTAATGTATTACAATTGTTAATTGATATGTGCTTGTAATCTGTCTCATACATAATTTGCACTTGCATAACTACCCTGTCTTCCCCTCCCTTCTGACCCGTCTCATCTCAATTTAAATTCTATGTCAGTTTAGCCACTCCATGCATCCATGAAAGCTTAAGCCTTTTAATAAAATGTGTTATGAAATCCTTGGTACCGTCTGAGCTTGGTGGTTTGCTTGCAGTCATTTCCATTACCAGGTTAACGTCATCAGAGAGTGAATATGTGATTTGCTCCATATTTATATATAGGCACCCCCAGGTTACAGAACAAGTTCTGTTCACTGTCTTTAACTTGGATTTGTATTTAAGTCAGAACTCGCATTTACAAATGGACTGCCTATTATTAAAAATGTCGGACTGTATTGTCCTTTGTCAAACCAACAGAGCACTAAAACCATGCAATGTTTTCAGGAACTATTGAAAACACATGAAAACCACTATATATCAAAAACACATGGTTTCATTGCTTCATCAGAATGAGAAATAACAATGCTGTCTGCTATTTTTAGTAATAGGCAGCATACTTGGTGATGGCCTGTGCCAGGGTTGTCAAACTCAAGGCCCGTGGGCTGGATCTGGCCCACAGGGTGCTTAAATCCAGCCTGCGGGGCCAGCCTGGAAATATCAAAGGACCAGCCCGCATGTCTCTACCGGCCAACACAGGCTGCATGCGGCCTCCCCGCAGCCTGTTTTCATCCTTCCCAGCCTCCTGCAGCACTCTGCCAGCCACAAACAGGCTGCACAGAAGCCTCAGGAGGCCTCCACGTGGCCAGCTTTTGGTCGGCAGTGCACTGCTGGAGGACGGGGAGGGCAAAAATGGGCCACGGGGGAGGCGCTTGGGAGGCTTCCGCGATGCCCAGGGAGGGCAAAAACAGGCCACGGGGGGCCTTGGGAGGCCTCCGCACAGTCCGTTTTTGGCCGGCAGTGTTGCTGAAGGCCAGGGAGGGCAAAAACGAGGTGCATGGGGGCCATGCGCACCCCCTGCACCCCATTTTGGCTGGTAAAGTGCTGCAGGAGGCGTCTGTCCCGTCTCCCTCCCCCCCGGCCAGTGGAGAACTACAATGCTGATCCGGCCCTCGAAGAAATCCAGTTTGACAACCCTGGCCTATGCAGTAGCTTGCCCTGTCAGTTTTGGTGAGGGTGCGATTCCTCAATACTCCCTTGATTAGGGTATTATTTTCTGCTTGTTTGCCTGGTGTTAATCCCTGCTTATCTGGGGGTCTACTGCTGGAAAGTATGTATTCTAATCTTTTTGTTTCCTTCTTAGCTTTTTTTTATTGTCTCTTTTGAATGGTGTGTAAATATGTCCCCCCCCCCGTGTCTATTAATGATTTGTCTGAATTGCCTAGCATTATTGGATTTAGCTTGGTTCAGAATGTTCATAATTTGTGTTAAACTATGGTTGAGTATGTTTGTGTTGTGAGAGTAAGGAATTTTCTGTTCTCTGACTGCTAGTTGGTGTTCATGGTTGTGCAGATGTGCTCTGCAGTCTTCTGCCTGTCCATCCTACATAATGGTAGGAAGGACAGGCATAATGGTTGTTACAGTACTTGAATTGTATGATATAGATGACTTCTCCTATTTTTTTTCTTCTTCTTGGGCTCCTGGGTCTTTTGGTTTACTTATGTTTTAGACAGCTTTAGTAGGTTTGTGTGCTTACACTAATGCCAAGTGCTTATAATAGTTTATTTTTTCTCAGATGTTTCTGATGTAAGGCAGCATTATCCTTTTCATAGTTTGTGTTGATTGTGCTGTGGTGGATTGAGTGGTCAGGCACTTTTGATATGGATATCCATTTTGTTGAAAGATTTGTATACGTGGTCTATTTCCTTTTTCTAGTATTCTTGGATTGCTGCAGTCTTTGTACTTGTGAGATTCAGAGTGTCTATGGAGATTCTCAGTCATCCAGGTCAGTGGTGGGTTGTAAATAATTTTGCCACCGGTTCGTGAGTGACGCTTCTGCACATGCGCAGAAGCGTCCCGGGAGGGTGGGCGGAGCCTCCCACCGCCGGCGCTACCTGTTCTAAAAACCGGTCTGAACCGGGAGCAACCCACCACTGATCCAGGTCATGGTTGTTCCAAAGGTGCTTTTTCAAGAGGCAATTGGACTTTCTGGTTTTTCTTTGAAGACATTTCGCTTCTCATCCAAGAAGCTTCTTCAGCTCTGACTGGATGGTGGGGAATGGAAGGATTTATGTTCCTTTCAAGACAGCTGGTCATTTGCATCCTTTTAGAGAGTCATATAGGCCACTTCAAGGTTTATCTGTATTGTCATGGTTACCTGAGTTGTGCAAATGGGTGTGGAGCCTTCTTGGAACTGTTGAAACGATTACATTGTAGGCTGAAGATAGATGATGTCATACCCCTCCCCCTCTGTTGGGAGAGGGCTGTTCAATTTTGACATAGATGACATAGCCATAGATTGAGGGAAAAATGCTTTAGGAAGTAGGTAGGTAATTGGACAGAAACATTTTTTTAAAAAAATTGTACATCTTTAAAGGCACTCTTAGAGTGAATATATTTCAAGACAGGGCAGTTACTGAAACTGAGAGACAATAGTAGAAGCATCAATAAAATGAATCCATCCAATTTTTCCCTCCGAGTACAAATTTGCACATTCCAATACTATAAAAGGTGCATGCAAAGACTAGGTCTAACTTGTGAATAATTTTTGACAGCAAAATTCAGTAGAAAAATATCAGCTGTGAACTCTGGTGTTTTGCTATTTACATGCAAATAAGGCACACCTGGAACTTGAGATACACATAAAATAAAAATATCAAGCACTTTACAAAAAAAGTTAGGAATACTGAAAACAGTTCAAGCCTAATTGGTCTAAACAAGAAGTTGTTCAATATTTTCTGGGAATGGCCACTGTAGAAAAAAATCATTAACTTCATTAAAAAAAAGGAAAACTGAAATCATCCTTGACTCCTGAAGATTTTTGTATTTTGTATTCTTTTATAAGAATATGGAAGAGTTTTTCCATCACTGCCTTTTGAGATATTGCTTTTAACTTTCTAATCTAACCAAAGCTCTGCTGTTCCCTGGAGGTGTTTCATCGAGGTAATAAAAAAAAAACCACCAAAACTTTTTCCTTTTCACTGGCTCAAGTTTATAATTGTTGCTACTTGTTTGAATAAACAGCATTACCTAGATTCTTGTAACTGAGATTGCTCTATACCCTATACCCCTTTTTGTCATTGCATCTTGTTACCGCATGCAGAACTCCAGGGAACAGCAGTAAAACAACATCAAATGAAAACTCTCTCTCTATTTCTGTGCTTCTACTCAAACGTGTCAGATATGAAGCAGCCCATGAGATGCTAGATTATTTAGATCTTGCCTTTTGAGCTGAATCTGAATTTTGAGCGTGGCAGACATTTAATGCACCAAGAAGCAGAACTATAAAATCTTTGGGCAATGGAAACAAACTATAATTTAAACAGATTTATAGCACAGGGTTGCTTATACCCAATTAAGCCTGGCTCAGTGTGCAAGGTTGCAAATGAAGGCTTAGTTTTCTATTAAAAATAAATAAAAGGCCTTGTACATCAAAAATTAGATCACTCTCTAAAAGGTCTGTATTTTGCCTACATCATGCTATGTTTCTACATTTAGATACATTTTTATATGCAGGGCTATTCAAACCAGGGCAACTTTTTAGCTACCTAAAAAGGGATGGCCTCTAGACCTGACTTTATGGGCAGATGGGCAGAATTCAAAATTTATATTATCTTTTGGACAAATGTAACCACAAAGCAAAATAAAGTCCTTTGCCTTGCCTAACTCCTTAAACACTCTTGACATAGCATATTTACCATCCCTGTTTCTATTTGTCTTAATAAGTACTGCAGACAATCACAGGTTTATACTTGAAAATAACTTTAAATAAACACTAGGGAAAATGCTATCAGATCATGGATGAAAAAGATCATGCCTGTTATGCAAAATTCGCTTCAAATTTTTGATGCATAAATAGCCAGGCAGAAGGCTAACCAGTGTCTACGGAAAGGACCTTTTATGAAAGTGTCATATGTAGGAGTATCTTTTAAAAAGAAATGATCCTCTCTTTGAGAGAGAAGAGCCTTAGCATGAAAGAAAAGGGAACATTTGATGAAGTCCTGTACCAATATAAGATTAAGGTGGGCCCAGTTCCGGAGCTTGCTAGATGGATCCCTGCATAGATTTTTGGCAATTTGACTGTCCTTTTATTGCAGTAGATCTGAATCAGCAGGCAATGGTTCTGTTTTCCAGCCCATCTTTTCCCTGGAAACGTTTATATGCAAAGCAGCACTCTTGGAATTCATTATTTCTGAAAACTTTTGTTACATTCCAGATTCTTTCAAAGTTTTGGGAGACTGTGGAAGAAAAGAAAGACAGCCTTTAGAATTATCTAGTAATTGTTTGCCTCCACTGGAGTAAATATTTCATTAGCTCTTGATAACAGACAAGAATTTCAATAGATTTGTAAGTCCCTCTGTTTTAAGGAAGGACATTTTCCTGTCAATTAACTTAGTTATTTATAGGAGAATGCAACCTTTATATATAACTTTAAAGCAAATAACATGAAGTCTGTAGCACTATAGTCAGAGAATCAATTTTAAGTTCAAACTACACAGCCAACCACTTCAATTTAAATGTGAGGCATATGACTTAATAATTCCTAGTTAAGTGGTCTGGATTCTGCTTGATTTAGAAGCCCTGAATAACTAACCTGTCGGTAATCTACAGAAACTACTGAGATACAGTAATGCTCGGGGATCATGCTCTCTCTCTCTATTCCTGCTTATATTGTGCAATTGGTCAGTTTTACTCCGTGTTCACACTAGGTCATCTGAATATCCCTTTTCCTGGATCTTAGTGTGTTGTTTCCTATTTTCTTGGCCTAGGTTTCTGGTCAGATTAATCCTTATGTCAAATGTTTTTCCCTCATTTCACATTGACATAGGTTCTCAAATCTAGAAATAAAAAAAAGGCTGTATGTTTGTATGTATGCATATTGCAGCATAATTCTGGAACAGCTCGAGCAATTTTAACCAAACTTGGTACACAGATGACTTACCCTCTGGAAACAAAAACTGTCGGGGGAATTCACTCCTAGCACCCCTCGGTGTGTGTGTGTGTGTGTGTGTGTGTGTGTGTGTGTGTGTGTGTGTATGTGTGTTCCATCATAACTCTGGAACATTCCAGCATAACTCTGGGCCATTAAGGAGAGCAAGTGCGGCGTCCTACAGCGGCAATTGTTTGTGATGTCACTTCTGTCGCAGCTTCCTCTGGAAAGCCAGCTGTGACGTTCGCTCTCCACTGGACCAATGGGAAAGCGCCTGATGTTCCCTTCTCTTGGCAGAAGGCGGGGCAAAGTGCCAGGGTCGTAGAAAGGGCGGGAAAGAGGAACACATGAGACGGGGAAGGGAGAGGACAGGGATGATGGGCATGGGAGTAGGGGGAAGGCCCCTCCCAATGGCTCCCTGTCAGAGGCGGATGGTGCCCCTGGTGGATTTGGGGCAAAGTGCCAGGATCGTAGAAAGGGCAGGAAAGAGGAGCGCATGGGAGGGGGAAGGGAGAGGGCAGGGATGATGGGCATGGGAATAGGGGGAAGAAAAGCCCCTCCCACTGGCTCCCTGTCAGACAAAAGCTTTGATGTCTATAAATATCCGGGCAATGCCGGGTTATCAGCTAGTATTCATATAAAACGACGGGAGAGATATCAAATACACCCACTTGCACCTCATTAGAAGCAGCAGTCATTATTGGGGATTGATTTGCATGGATTCTAAAAACAGGACGACTGGTTCCAGGTTTTGATTCAGGTTTAGTCTGATTCTTGATTGTTTTTAAAAGGGCCAAGTGAAGGAACACTAAGGCCAGGCTCAAAGTCAAAACAGTATTGCAGGGTAGCTCCACACTCAGAGGGGGAATCTGGAGGATGAAACCTTTCATCAGCTCTTACCCTTAACGTGTTGGAACCGGATGTGGAACTGAACTCTGAGTACTTGTCAGAACTCTTGGTCTTGCCACGTCTGCCCTGGCACAACCAGCGGTAATAGTCATCACGCACCTAGATGCAAACAACAACTTTAGGAAATTCTGGTCTTTGTATCTGTCTCTTTTCCCTGCTTTGCACACATACACACTGTTTTGGCTTGCCCGCATCCCGCGCAGCTGGTAGCGGATCCGGAGGGTCCAGAGCCGACTGTTGCGCGGCACTATCATCCCGTGTACTTGGCACCTGAGTCTGAGAGCGAGGAGGACTCAGTGCCAGAGGAGGAAGACCAGCCAGGGCCTTCTGCACCTTCTCAGCTGGTGCAGAGTGGGTCATCAGACGAGGAGGAGCCTCTGCTGGATGCTAGGGCAGCTAGCAGACAGGAATGCCTTTACAGACGGAGGTCTCCTCGCTAATTGGCCACGCCCTCAGGCTATTTAAGTCCTAGAACACATCTTAGTTGTTGCTGGAAGCAACAACTGTGTTCTGTTAGTACTCAAGACTTCTTTGCATCAGCGTTCCCACTCTGAGTCCTGTCTTTTGAAATATCAGCTCCTTTGCTTTGGATTCTGGGATTCCTGCCAACTCCAGTGAGCAAAAGATAAGCATGAAGTAATTGCCTGCTTTGTTTTGGATAACTGAAGTTTGGCAAAAAAGCTCACAAAGATAATATTCACCAAGACTCTCATTCCGTTTGTTTCTGGACTTTAAACCCTGATTTTTTACTAAGAATATTTATTAGTAAAAACGTCTTGATTTCTTTTGCAAACAGTTGTGTGCGTGTCCTTTCTGGGGGCTCCTGTGCTGGGACACAACACACACCTTGATACTTGTCAGTCTTTGAGTCTTTTTTTTTTTTGGCCAACACCCAACATTATATGCCCAACTTACAGTGCAATGCTATACTTGTATGCTGAGTAGTACAGTATATCCTATCATATTCAATGTGCTTTACTCCCAGATGAATGACCAGAAGACTTCAGTCTCTGAGCTGGTTCCCAACATATCTGCCTTTCTACAAACGCAGGTACCTGTTTTTTGAGTACGCAGTGCAGAAGGAAGATGAAGATACCCTGGAGGCTGTTAAAGATGGTGAAGAGGTAAGACATGACGAGGGTTTGATTGCTGAACTGAAACAAGCCAAAGATCCAAGTAATGCCTAGAATACAGAGCTGTGCAATGGCAGTGATTGTGAGCACCCTGTAGGAAAAGAGATTTAGGATACAACTTAACACCTGTTGCTATGGTCATTGACCTTATGTAATGAGAACTAGCCTTGAAACAGAATGTGGAGGGCATCTATTACATCAAACAGGGCTAGGTAACAGCCTATGCTCTAATTCTCCACTTGGATTATATTAGATGGAGCTTTTGAAAATCATTTTCTTAAATAAATCATTTATTATCCAAGGGGATTATTATAATCTCACCAGTTATTAATTCCTGATCTTTTAAGACACAGATGATCACTTTTTCTTGGCTACTTACCTCTGCTTTTTCAATTTAGTCAAATCAGGGTTAATGTCAGCAAACTTCTCTGAAAGCCTCCAGACAGTAATAAGAAAGACAACAGCATTGACCTGTGCAGAAAAGATTGGATAAGGATAATCAGGCTTTGAGATGAGCACTAGCGTAAATATCACAGCTTTTCTAGCTTCCTTAATGGAAGCTTAAAGATAGAGTATTAAGCTTTTGAAAGCTGGACAGTGTTAGAATTAGAGACTTCTGCTTCAACAAATTAAATCCAAGCTGTATAGTCACCAGGAGTCATTTCAGTTTAGTCAGTTTATTTATATCAGATATTGGGGGGGGGGGAGAGAAGCATTTTAATTTGACATCAGGTAATGTATGTAAGAACTGGGGCGAATGCTTTTCTAAAGGAGAGGCAAAAGTTGTCCCTAACAGAGATGGATGGACATATAGCAGGACAGATAGATGGACATATAGTAGGAACTAGACCACTACATCCATTCCAAAGTTACATACAAATAATGATGCCTTCAAAAAAGTTATAATAGACAGAAACTGGGATACTGTTCAGAGATTAACATTTTAAGTGATTCCCAAGGCAGAGATTAGAAGGAAGAAAGAAGACCTGAGTATGCATTCAGCATTACCATGATGATGAAGGAGACAGGTCCCAAGAAGCTCCACAAGAACCCACGTTCCCTGGAAAGCCAGCAGCTGTGTGGAAAGACAGAGGGTGACTTGTTTTGTAGGTAACTGGACCTATATATAGCTTTTTTGACAGTTCACTTAGATCTGTTCCTCTGCCCCTTTAGAAATTCACTTTCCTAAGAAAGCTCACGACAAGTCATGCAGGAATGTGTAGAAGAGGGGGGGGAGGTCTATGTCACAGGGGCTTAAGGCTGGCCAGGGTAGGTTCCTCTACTTGCCTGCTCAGCCCTTTTACTTCACAAGCAATTCCAGCATGACATGCACCAGAGGAACCAGTGACACATTCATATTCAAGATCCTGTCACCCGACCTTCAGTGCATAAGGCACAGGTATCCTTAGCTCAGTGATGGCAAACCTTTTTTGGTTCGCGTGCCAAAAGCGTGTGTGTGCGCGCGCACGTGCCCACACCCATTCCCTCCCCCCACGCATGCACACCCCCCCGCGCTTCCCCCCGCACATGCGCAAGGGTCTCACTGAAGTCTGGGACGGTGAAAAAAACGGGCAAACCAGAAGTTCGGAAAAATGGACTTCCAGTTTGCCCGTTGTGCTGTTTTTCGCACTCCAGAGGCTTCAGGGAAGCTTCCTGAAGCCCCGGAGTGCGAAAAACAGCACAATGGGCAAACCAGAAGTCAGTTTTTCCGAACTTCCGGTTTGCCCGTTGGGCCGTTTTTTGCACTCCGGGGCTTTTGGGAAGTTTCCCTGAAGCCTCTGGAGGGCGAAACGACCTTCACCAAGGCCGAAAATCAGCTGGCCAGCACACGCCTGCGCGCTGGAGGTGACATAGGGCAACGCCTCATGTGCCCTCCGATATGGCTCCGTGTACCACCTGTGGCACGCGTGCCATAGGTTCGTCATCACTGCTTTAGCTCATGACTGGGTGGGAGTAGGGGTGGATGGGGACCCAAATTCAGGACTCACTTTCTGCTGCTGTATCCTTTGCTGTTGATGGCAGCGGAGATGCCCACCAAGACAGCTGGCAACCCATATCCCACAAGGAAGATGTGCCAGTGTTTAAGGCTATGTGTGTTGAAGACCTGAACTACCATCAAGTAGAGCTGCACACCCTCCAGTAGCATCCAACAGAAGACGCAGAGGAAGGAATAATGGAGCAATCCAGCAATTACAACACATGCCATCTAAAAAGGGAAACAAAAATTAGACTAAGGTGTTCTGGCAGCAGTTTCAAAATCCAGTCCAGTCTTCAAATATCCTTCTTCCCAGAGGAGGACATCATTTATATTCAGGAAAATTCTCTTCAAACAGAAATGTGATGCATTCTTTGTTCCTACTCCTTTAAGGTCCAGCAGCACCCCCTTAATACTTGTGCCTCTTGGCATCCTCACTGTTTGGTCTATTAGATACTTTGATCTTGAAGGAACAAGCACAGACCTTCATAATGTTAGGACTGGACTGGACTTATTGGCCATAGAAGGAGCTGGCAAACCATATTTGGGCAACTTTCCCCTGTGCAAGTCAATGGCATTTAACTTAGATAGTGGGAAAGAGGAGAGTTAGCACCGCACTGTCAGCTCGTGGGCTAGAATTCCAATGTCTCACAAGTTCTCTATTAAAGGAGGGGGAGATGCATTTTAATGATATTTTAAAAGTGGGATTATAAGGGATTGGCCACACCCAGCCTTTTCCATTAAGTGGAGGATTTTCCACTTATTTCTTTCAGCTGTTTTGCCTGCCCCAAGTGTGTAATCAAAATCCTTACCAGTTACTTACTGTATTGCTAGATATCCCAGTGGCCAAGAAGATGACATAGGCAGCAAAGAGGGACAGGCAAAGATGGAGGTGGATGGTGGTGCGGATACCTTGGATGGCATGGCAAAACAGGAAGGTGAGGATGGAGAAGAATAGGCAGATCAGAGATACAACCAGCCCAACCTTTGTGATGACAGACAGCGTCCAATCCTGGAGTAAAAAACAGTATAGGCAATTCATTAATTAAGGCAATGCAGTAGAAGTCAGGTCTTGTCAACTCTATTTGAAAGAACCTCACAGAAGCTTCAGGTAATGAAAAGCTAACGACTTAAACTTAAATTACCAATATCTAGTGACAATTCTTTAATGCTTTAGGTGAAGACAATAACAAGAAGGGCTCAAAAATCAGACTGAAAAGTAGTTGACCAGCCCAGATCTCTGGCTGAAGTGGGTTTTTTTCTTTCTTTCTGGACATGCCACCTTAAATACCAGGAACCTGATTCTCCTTAAAGCAGTTAATTCCAATAATCTGATCAAGATCTTGGTTCTAATTTTGTCTCAATGCTTTTACTTTAGGAGCCCATCATCTTCACTACTCCCATGGTCTTTCTACTACAGTATTTTTGTAGTTCCTTGGGGAGTGAAGGACCTGCAGGCACCATTTCCCCAATATTTTGCTGAAGGGAGAACAGGCCAGTCTTTCTATTAGCCAACCAACCGAGTTGGCCATCTGGAAAAAAAAGTCTCCTCCTTTTTCTTGCCATCTTGGGCTTGCTTCGACCTTATTGTTCTGCCCCAGCTAAGAACATAACACAACACCTAGTTTGTATGAACTTATTTAATCCAATAACCACTACTAGTAACTGTCTTAGCAGTGAATATGCACACACCAATCTACAAGCAGTCTTTTCTTGCAAGCAACCAGCTGCTAATTAATCTTCATTAACAGCTGGTATCAGTTCAAAGAATCTTAAAGCAAAGAAGAGCAATTAGGTCTGGATATCTTACGAAGCTTCAGAGAGTTGCCAAAATGCCTAGAGGTAGTCCTTGATAACCAAACCAAAGCAGAGAAACAAATTAGAAGTTTTTCAGATACAGAGCACACTATGATCAGACAGATTTCTGAACGTTGTTTCCTGCAGCCTTTCAGCTGCCTCTGACATCCTTAAGTAGACTAGGGGAGTGGCCAATTAACCCCAAGTCTTACTTCCGAGGAGACCTCCTCTGGAGTAACCATTCCTGCTTTTGGCAGCTCTGCGTGCTCGTGCATTCAGAAGAGGAGAAGCCTCTTCTCCCTCAACACTACGAGGTGCTGGAGGTTCCGAAGGCCCTGGCTGAACCTCTGCCTCTGGCACCGAGTCCTCGCCAGCCTCCTCACTGTCTGACTCGGGTGCCAGCTGCACAGGCAGCTGGCGCAACACCAAGTCGGTCTCCTCTCGAACGGAATCCGCTATCAGCTGCATGAGCTACTGGCGGGCCACAACACTTATCTCATGACATATTTTGTCTGAGCCTCAGGTGCTTGGATGTTCTTCTAGTAGAGGGCTAGACTCCAAATGAGTGAGCCAACTGGTTAGCCAAGGAGAGACAAGATGATGGTGAAAGCGGAGCAATGGGTGGAAGTGCAAAAAGGTATTTATTTCGACTTTGATGCCACCCAACTCCAGGTTGATTTTGAATGGTTCACAATATAAAAACCAGAGTGGTAAGTAGGCCATAGTGAAGGGGATGCCACAGAAACTGAATAGCCTGAGACGCCTGCTCTCTTCTGTTAAAAAAAATCTTTGCCATTGCCTTAAGTTGCGTTCCTCTCGTTTGTTTTTAATAAGCAATTTTATAATTAGTTCAAACAACTTGGATACCTAATATATAATTTTTCCATATCTAACACAGCACCTTAAAAGAGGTGGTGCGATTTCATAGGCAAAAGATATGAATATTAATACTTGTATCAGAAATGCATATTTCTTCTCTGACTGTTCTTTAAGGAACTCCAATTATGAGTAACCAATCAATCCTACACCCATTTCTTTCACTTCTCTTCCCTGTCTTAAACCCATTCCTAACTGGTCTACTTTCTTGTTGGGACTTGCCTCTACATCATAGAAGGCCATAAGGACCGCAAAGCTGGTCATGTGGTTGCAGCGGCAATATGTCCTGTTGGCAGTACTGGTGTTCAGACGTACACAGCCTTCTTGAGACCAATGTCCACCTCTGTGGGTGGGCTTCCAGAAAGCACAAATCACCTTCACATCAGGCTTTGATTCCTAGAGGGAAAATATAGGAATATATGAAGACAGGATGAAATGAGCCAACATTGTCAAATACATACACTTTTGAACTCTGCATATATTGTCGGCCTTCCCAGAGAGACCAGATGGGAAACGTGACCGGATGAGCTAATCCTACTTTACTGTAAGGCTGTATTTAATAGAATCTTGCAAGTCTATAAGTAAAAATCTCCTGCGGACTCCTTTGCAGCCTGAGATATTAGGAAGGGTCTTTTTTGAGCCTCCTGCTCCACTCACTACAAGTACACTCGCTTGACTTAATGACAACTCATTTAAAAAAATGATTCAAAGTTACAACAGCCTTGGAAAAAGTGACATACACTCTCTGCTCGAAGTTATGACCAACCCCAATGGTCACATGATTGCAGTTCAGGTGCTTGGCTTGCATTTATGCGGACTCTATAAAGCACTAAGAGGGGGCTGTAAAGCACTGTGAATATGTGAATACTGTAAAGCACGGTATATAAGTCAAAGTGCTATTGCTATTGCTACAGTGTTTGCAATGTTTGGGAACATGATTGGCAGCCTTCCCAACCAGCTTTTGACAAGCAATTGCTTAATGACTATATGATTCACTTAACAACTGCATGATTTGCTTAATGACCATGGTAAAAATGGTCATAAAATTGGGTGTGTCATGAGATGACTCACTTAATGACTGCATCTCTTAGCGACCGAATGCCTGGCCCAAATTGGGTTTGTAAGTCGAGGATTGATTTCCCCTCTTATCTGATCATACCAAAGGCAGCATCTCTTCATGTGTCTACCAAGGTCTTTACCACTACGCAAGCATAAAGCAAGGAAAGTAGACAAGTTTGGCTTCCTGATCTTTGATGTGAATCAGTGTCAAAATCTGATCTAGGTTTGAGTCTGGCTAAGTAGAAAACATACAGTACCTTCTCTTCAGGAAAGGTGTTTTTCCTTGGGTAATTGGCTATTATGAGAGTAATGAAAGGCTATATTATTGCCATTCTGTAGACCGAGAGAAGACAAAGAAGACATGGATACTCACTGCTTTTGGATGGTTAAAGGAGAATGTGATGGGACTGCTCAGGGCAGTGGTCTCATTATGGCCTATAAAAGCAGAGACCACCTTGGACAGCACTTTATAGTTGGGCTTGCCAGGCTCTTGCATCAATTCTTTGGATTTTCCTATTTGTTCCCAGTCGCTTCCTTCAACATCTGCACCCATCAGGATGCACCCTAGATTCTGGTAAGAGAGGAGGCCAACAACACTGGGGCCTGAAAAGGGAAGAGTAATTCAAATGTGAGGAAGTTACTGGGACGAGACAATCCAATGCTGGTCTACATAAGCAGGAGAATGCAGTGAGTGGATTCTCTCTATTTAAACTAGCAATGGAGAGAAATAGTATGTGCACATTCAGGTCTATGTGGGAAAATAATCTTTGCAAGCAGAGAACTAGCACAGCAGGGAATTTTCCCTTGGACAATCTTGGAAAGAGATTCATATGGGATTTTTTAAATACTCCTCTCTCTCCATAGTCTCATTGTACAATTCTCAGTTAACAAGTTTTGTGGTGTTAATAATTTATTCTAGTGCTCTAGATATTTGTATTCTATATAGAGTTTAACTATCATTTTTAGGAATTTAAAGAATATAGTGTTCTTAATTGCTTATTGGAATAATGGCAAATTATAATTTATATAATATAAATATAAATAATATTAAACAACATACTGTATCCCTTGCTTATTCATCTGACTCTATTCCTTTGCCTCTTTTGTGCCTTTTCCTTCTGTGTATATATTTTCCCCGTTTCAATAAAAATGTATATTAAAAATTTATTGTGGTCATGTATCATTTAGTTTTAAGAAATGTATCAACACAAAAAACTGCCTGTCATTTCTTCAAAATATAAGAATTGTCTTTCATCAGACTGAAAGCCCATCCAATTTAGTATTCTGTTGATAAAAATGAATACACAGATGATTCTGGGAAAAACACACAGAGACAATCTTTCCCTTAAATTCTCTAACCCACAACATTATTTAGAAATACTTCAGAAATTGAATGCTCCATTCTTCATTCTGTCAAATAATTTTTAAAAACTACACAAGGTCTTCACTAATAGTGGTAAGGAATTTCATACATTAAATCCAACATTGTGTCGTGAACATTTTCCTAATTAAACTCCTTTGAGCAACCCTCTCATCTAACATAGTAAGAAAAAAAAATAACAACCTTTCTCCTTGCCATTATTATTATTTAAATAAAACATTAACATGTCTTCACAATCGGTTGTTTTCCAGTACTTCACTTCTCTTAATAAATGTTCAGAACGGCTGTGAAGGAAATGATCCCAAGTTTTCCCCTCTCCTGGCCTACCCTGGTTCTTTAATCCTATTTCTCTGCCCATTCCCTTGGTGAGGCAACCTATGATTCAAAGAAACCTATTTGTCTGCCTAAGTGATGCTTGGTGGAGCAGAAGAGGGACAGATTCACAGGTCTATAAAGAAAAAAAAGGCAAGTAGAAGGAAGGCCTGACCCAGTGGTGGGTTCCTACCAGTGCGGTCCACTCTATAGCACCGGTAGCGGCCCGCTGGTGACGTCACAGTACTGGTGCGGTGAGTTGCCGGTGCCTGGGCGCCACCATTTTTTTTAAAAAAAATTATTTATTTTTTAAAAATTCTCTTCTGTGCATGCCCAGAAGCCGAGTTTCCGGCACTGCTCATGCACTGCCTTCCTACCCCACAGTGAGTCCAAGCAGGGGAGGATGGCTGAGGGAGCGCATGAGATGCTGAAAGAACGGGCGGCAGGAGCTATCTCCATTCCCCTCCCTTCAGCAGTCCGAGAAGCCACGAACGAGCGGTGATGATCCTGGGCATTTTTGCACGTTCGAGGCTTCTCGAGCTGCTGAGGGGAGGGGGAATGTGCAGCAGGACCTCTCTCAGTTCCCCTCCCTTCAGCAGTCCGAGAAGCCACGCCCACCCGGTCACATGGCTGGCAAGCCACACCCACAAAATAAGCCACGCCCACAGAGTGCTAGCAAAAAAAAAAAAAATTAGGAACCCACCCCTGCCTGAGACAGTAAGAAAGGAAACCCTCTTCAGTGACCTATATATCTGGCAAGAACTCTTCTGCAACAGCCTGCTGAAAGAGAGCAAGTGTATCCACCCTCCACTGACAAATGTTTCTCAGCTAATCACTCCTAAGACAATGTGGCTCTCCAAAGAGAAGAGAACCTCTCTCCCATGCCCAAAGTGTGGCCCAGAAGCTTTGACCCCAAGAAGAGCTTTTCCCTTCTGCTTCCCTTCAGCTTTTCCAGCCCGTTACAGGCATATTCTGTTCTTCTCACAGCATCACCCACACACTTTGTTATGATGCTGCAGCTTTTTACCTTCTCCCTTCTTGCTTGCTACTTCCCAGCTTACTTCCATCTGTGTTTCGTTCAGCCACGGTTGCGCCAGATCTTGGCTTGTGTTGTCTGCTGTTCTGATTTCCATCACCAGCTCTATTACGAAAGGGAAGGAAGATGACAAGGTTAGCAGGGAACAGAAAAGGGCAAGCGGCAGGGTCTCTGAAGTAAACATCACTTTCCTCCCAAATATTCCAATTATTCAAGCAACAGATTTTACCCAGCAAGGGAGGGGGATCTACCATAAAGCAGAATGAAACTGGGGAAGGAGAGCTGATTTCATATTTCAAAATTATCCTCCATATCCTCCTTAAATATGCTGTCGGACAGGGGTGGGGAACCATGGTCCTTTTATGACTTGTGGACTTCAACTCCCAGAATTCCTGAGCCAGCTGCCTCAGGAATTCTGGGAGCTGAGGTCCACAAGTCATAAAAGGACCGTGGTTCCCCACCCCTGCTGTAGAATAACTCCCAATATTCCCAATCGGCCACAGTCTAATTCACCTGGAAGGTATCACATTAGGGGTGGCTAACACACAAAGGAAGTGCCTTTGCAGTGGAGGAAGGAGAGAATTCCTGGGCAAGGCTGGCCATGAGGGAAATCTCAAATCACCCCAACTCTATATACTAACCTGTGCCTGCTTTGGACTTGATGGTGGTGGTTCCATTGGGTAGGGCAAATGCAAACATCCTGAGCCAGTCCTCCATCAGTTGCATTATCTCAGTGGCTACCTGGTGACTCTGCTCCTTATTCTCAGCCTCCATCAAGGTCAACAGATTGTCCAGTGTGTCCAGGGTTTCCTAAAGCATGATGACATTTGTGTTTATGGGAGCAACTGGCACTCAGAGACACACTCTGGCTCATTGTTAAATCCACCGTGCAATGGAGAATTTCAGTGGGATTTTTGAGCATGTAAGATCTAAGAAATAATCTGCCTCTTTACCAGCAGCCAACCGAATATGCCTGGTGATGTCTCCATTGTTATCGCATTAAAATGTTCTTTTAATTAAAATCTAGGATACTATAAAGCAGAGCACTGCTATCGAGCATTGTATTAGTGTGCATGAATGCCTCTGGGTCCTACCTAGAATGTACAATTTTCGGACAAAAGTAGAAAAGTGCTTATTAAAAATGCTTCTACTCCCCCAAAGGACAAATGTTGAGATGGAAAAAGAGTCTTTCCTGGTCTGTAGGGACCATGAGTGGCCAATGCCTCCATTGGAGCCATTTGGTGGGTGAGCCTATGGCACATGTTCAAAATGCCACATTTTGACCCCATGTGGTTGATGATTCCTGGATGAGAGTATGAGCTAATGTGTTACATCATCAGCTTTCCTCATCCTAGAGTTCTTTTGGGATTAGAATATACCCACTGTTTCCTGCAAGCACAGCTTATGATCATGCTGGATGTGATTATGTCAGTTGTGGACACAACACAGCTAGAAAGTACTTGGGTGACAAAGCCCCCCAAAAAAACGGAAAGAAAAAAAGAGAAAAAAACGAAACAAGATTGATGTGTCCTCCAAATTGACTTTCAAACTATAATCTCCCCATTTTTACAGTAAAATTATTCAGCTGTTCCAAATTTCTCAGAAAATATCTCTGGATTAATTGAGATTGGGTGAAGGGAGATATTCTGCACATGAATTCCTTATTCAAAGCACAACTGTTCAAGAGGAATTCCATTGATTTATTTTACTTTTGAGATGTGTGTGTGTGTGTGTGTGTGTGTATATGTGTGTGTGTGTGTGTGTATACACACATATACATGTGTATATACACACACACACACATACACATATACTATATATATACACACACACATATACATACACATATACTATATATATATATGTGTGTGTGTGTGTGTGTGTGTGTGTATGTATGTATGTGTATGTATGTATGTGTATATATAGTATCCACCTTTATTATTTGAGACAAATTAAGTATATCAGTTGCCAGAAAATGGCTAGGAAGGTTACAAATGGTGATCACATGACCCCAGGCAGTGCAATTGTCATCCGTACATGCCATTTGTCAAGTGCCCAAATTTTGATCATGTGACTGTGAATACTGATCATGTGATTGGGGATACTGATTTGTATCCTCTTTCACTACACAAACAATCACCATTAAGAACAGCACAGTGAGCTTCATCCCCCTTCATTCTTTATTTTGACATTTTGGTGATATGAAAACTGTTTCCTTCCTCATTAACAACTGGCTGGGATCTATTTAGAAATTCACAAGTAAAGGATCTATAAACACAGCCCAGCCAGGAGTCTGTCAATAGGATGGTAATGCTGTTATATAGTACATGTTTCTATATACTGCGGATACTCACTTGACTTGTTTTTTGCCTGTTATTTTTACTCCAACTCAAATATTTTTCCCTTGCTTTTTAGAAGTCATATAAAATAGTACATGTGACTGGAATAGCAATAGTTTTAGTTGTTGCTTACGTTTTAAAGGGATTCTTGTAAGAGTATTATTCTACATTATTTTGGGAGGAAGAAATATCTTTCTCAGAGTTAATTGCTGGCGACATGGTAAGTAAGAAGTTACCTATTTGCTAACTTCTTACTTACCACTGGATTTGCATGGAGCCTTCGTAGTTCCAGAATAAAAGTTTTGTCTACCACCCATCTATTTGATGCGGCCACCACTTTTCTTTCTCTTTCGCTCCCTCTCCCTGTCCATCTTCCACACGAAGCGCACAGCTGGGTTTAGTCTTAAACAGCCTCTAAACTAAGTTGATCTGCCAGCATTGAGCAATTCTTGTTTGTGTTAAGTGATGGAGAAGGAATGGATGGCTCAGGGAGCCTTCAGAGAGAAGAGAGGCTGGGAGGCAGGGATGCAAACGAAGAAGGCTAAGGCAGGCTCTGCAACAATGGACCAGTGGGAAGCAGAGGTCTCTCGGCTGTGGGAGAAATTAAAGGCTTGCAGAGTCCATAAAAGATGTGATCCCAATTGCTGCTTCTTTTACATCATATCTAGATTGACAGTTCATTTATTGGAGAGTAGAAAGAAATACACGCACACATGTGCATAAAAGAACCATTGTTATTTGACTAGCGTGTGATAACTGGCTACCCTTTTAGATTGGGACGTTGTGCAATCATGTGCAATGTGAAAAATGCCAAAGATATGAACTGCTTTAGGTCTTAATACGTGATGGATGCAGGGTAAGCAGGGCAGGGAGCTGCCTTCAAGGCGTCTCCTGTCAGCTTGTCTTCTTAAATATTTTCCCAAGTTGCCTTTTCCTGTAAGCCAAGAACCAAACTGAAAACTTACCCCCAAATGCTTCTTCGAATCCATTTGGCTGCTCACATTTGGTGGTGAACTGAAGAGGTTTTCCAGCTGAGTAGTAATGTTGCAAGGGAAACTCTGCAAAACAACACCCGGCAAACACCGTTTAGGGACAAAGATAAGGGGGAGAACCATGATGAAGAATTATGAAATCAAAGAAGAGCCTTTAATTCATGGCAGAGATACACACACACACAGAGAGAGAGAGAGAGAGAGAGAGAGAGATAGAGAGAGAGATAGAAAACTAACATTTCGAAAGCCCTATTAACCAACAAATACATTTCAAGAATAAAATTCCAGGAGACTAATTTTCACAAGTGCTATAATCTGCCCTCGTCTTTTTAGTGAACAAATAAACCAGCATTAGGTATACTTAAGGCTCTCAGCGGTTTGGATTCAAGCTCCAAATAAGCTTGAGAGAACATGGGAGCATGACTATAGTATGATGCCTTAAAACAGCAGCATCTTTTTCCAATATCACATCCTTGAGTCCAATCCTGCAGAGATCTAATACGTTTTATCCCTGCACAAGATAAATGTAGAATCCATATACTGTGTGCCATTTAATTCTATATCCTGAAAAATCCTACTGTGCGTACTTAAAAAAAACCATTATCTTCTGATCCTTAAGATTACAAGGTAAAACACAGGGAAATTCTTAGTAATTACTAGGTTGAGGCAGTTCAATGAGATAACTACATGTAACTTTTCACAATTTGCTTAACCGAGACAAATCATGTCATTAAATTATATTGTAATGTTAGGTGTTGTTGTTGTTTATTTCAAAAGCCATTAGACTGTTGCTCAGGAGGCAATGATTTGCCAAGTTAGAAAGCAAACTTAAGTCTGGAGATCCATGGTGGAAATACTGTTACGTCCAGAGATGTGGTGGCTCATTGGGGCCAAAGTAGGTGAAACAGATGTCTCTTTTCTGCTGTGCCTCTTCACATGAATTACAATGAGAAGGAATTCAAGCCATCTCCAGTGAGAATGCCTTTTGGATCCAGCTAACGAGTGTGTCAGGCCAAAGGGAATGAAAGGGATACAGTATGCAGCCTGCAAGCCTACATATGCAGCCCTCAGACATCATGCTGCATTTATGTGCCTCCCTCCACAAGCAGAAACTCCATAGGTGGAACAGGGATGTTCTCACAATATTGAGAGCCTCCAGGGTACAATGACAACCTCCTCTTTGTCAGTGGAGCAGCACTTACACAATATCTTACGGTCATCCCACCCCAAGGGAAATTTAGGATTATTCTACGCATACCGTAAATTCAATCCGGACTTCAAGGTCTAAGCATTTAGGACTCACCTGTTTATCTGAACAGTTATTCCATGAAGGCACGGGATAGTTGAATTCTGAGGACAGAACAAACAATTTATGGAAAAATATTTTCATTTCTAAAAATCTCTTCATTTTACTTCTTTTCCTAAGCATGTCAAGTTATACTTTGTATTGACCATGTCACTTTAGCGCTATCTATCTATTTCTGGAAACTAACAGGGCCAAGTCTCAGGGTGCAGTGAAAAAAGATCTTGCTTTGGCCTAATAATTCAATTGAAGAGAAACGATGCTTGGTACTTTTCCCATATTAAATGCTTTTTATTGCTCTTAACGGTGCCACAAGGCAGATCACTATTAGTCTCTATTTTAAAAAAAGAGGCTGAACAAGATTTGCCAAAAAGTCACCATGCCAATCAAGGGCAGAATCTGTCCAGCAACATTTAAGCCAAAGAACCAGCATGGCACAGAAACCGCACGACAGAAGTGAAAAAGGAATAAGACGATGGTTGTTCTGTGTAGAAAAGGCCCAAGGTTGGAAAGGATGGAAAAGGCACCCTTCTTTTGCTTTCTAGAGTGGTACAGTGGCACATTTGTGCATGCTTTGTTTTCTGAACGTGACCCAACCTTTGGCTCTTGGTCCAAAAATGTAAAAGCCTGAATACTAGGGAGCAGCATAAAATATTTTTAAACATGAGACTGGGAACTGTGCAATTTGAGAAGATTTTTCTCTGATGATGACTTGCTGAGTTGCTAAGTCTGGTAATCCGTATCTAACCAGGACTATGCTGGAATATATTTTAAGATATTCTAACTGCATGAAGCCTCCTCGTCCACATCATATTGGCCCCATAGATTTTCCCATCTGAACTGCTGGGCTCTGGCAAGCAATGCTCCTAACCCCAGAACGGCCTTAATGAGCCAGAACTGAAGAGCAGAGGGGGGCTAATTGTTGCCAATCACTTAGGCTGGAAGATAAAGCTGTCAAACCAGAGTTCCAGGGGAGTGGAAACTTGTCACCCCTGCAGAGACGAGCCATCAGTGGAAGCTGTAAGAAAATAATGCGCCCAGGTAGCCTACTTAGATGTGGCCTGAACAGAAAACGATCACTCTTAACAGGTCTAGAATCAAATTGTTTTTATATGCAGGGAGCCAGTAAAACAAGCTGAGCAAGGAAAGGACTTTCGTTTATTGAGACAATCAAGGTATCTTGTTAAATGATTTTTCTTTTGCATGAATTTAATTTTATTGTAATAAACGCAAACCAAATTGCAATGCTATATTTTAAAGCAAACACAATTAAGTATGCAATTTTTGAAATGTAAGGCAATCATGATCTTGAAATGCAAGTTAACATGAAAGTCACTTCTGATACTGACTGTAAAAAAAAACAAGGAAAGAACAAAGCTGACCATTGCAAAACAGAAGAAAAGAGATTTAACAAAATAGGAGGCCAACTACTTTATTAGATAAAGTAGGGTGAAAAACTAAGCCAAAGAAGATTTGAACCTTGCCTTTATAAAAAAGCTACTTTTTGTTTTACCTCAATTGCTGAAATGCTTTTGATAATAGCTTCCAGGTTTCTTCAATAAATCTTATTTGTTCTCACTTCTTGGACCGTCTTATGTAAGGGAATTTACTGTACCTAAGTGGTCCCAGCCCTGTCTCTAGCTCGTGTGTGGTCTGAGTCATTGTGGGGCTGTTCTCTCTAAAAAGGCTGCTCCTGCCCTTCATTTCTTTTCTCCATCTTCTCCTTTCGAATTTACCTTTGCATTTTATCTTTGTTTTATCCTCCCGGACAGAATTGGAATATTGGAAATATCCTGGCGGGCAATAACACGAATAACTTCCATCAAAGTTGTAGCAGAGGGCAGTTGCATCACAACGACTTGCATTACACTCATTAATATCTGTTAAAAACAAAAGAGGGATGACTATAAAACCAATGTAAGACTACACAATGCAAAAAGGAACCCCCCCAAAAAAGCTCAGATTTGTTACAAGTCTTCCACCTGTGATATTCTAATCATGCTTCTGCAAACCAACATAACACGTTCACATGGACTGCAACAGACCAAGATGTGTGTGTGTGTGTGTGTGTGTGTGTGTTTGTGTGTGTAGCATTTTTTGCTGATAAATGAAAATAAATATATATATCAGTTTAAATTGGAGCGGCTAGCTCAGTTTAAATCGGAACTGATAACTTCTCTCTAGGACAAGCTTCTGAAAAGGAATGGGAAATTGTTCAATGATCATACAACAGTGTCCGTCGTGTGTTCCAAATATTTTCCTCGTTATAGAAGTGAAACTATAAACCTTGGTATGTGCAAATATTGATGTATAGATTAGAATCACAGGCCACTTAGTTTTGACAATTTTGTAGAGGTATTTTAAAATGTGCCATTAAAGATTTACAGGTAGCCCTCAACTTACAACAGTTCGTTTAGTGACCGTTCAAAGTTACAACGACACTGAAGAAAGCGACTTATGACCATTTTTCACACTTACAACCATTGTAACATGATCAAAATTCAGGTGCTCGACAACTGACTCATATTTATGACGATTGCAGTGTCCTGGGGTCATGTGATTCCCCTTTTGTGATCTTCTGACAAGCAGTCAATGGGAAAATCAGATTCACTTAACAACCGTGTTGCTAACTTAACAACTTCAGTGATTCACATAACAACTGCAGCAAGAAAGGTCGTAAAAAGGGAGAAAACTCGCGTAACCAAGGTTTTGCTTAGCAATGAAAAGTTTGGGCTCCCTTGTGATCATGAGTCAAGGACTAACCGCATCGACATATCCAGAACCTATTCACTGAGCAATGAGAGGTTTTGAAGGTGATTTGGTTCTGATTTCACAAGATCCCCTGAAAAGGACTGAGTTTTTGATGAAAATTTTTTTGAAAGATTTTAATAGACTAGCAGATTTTAGGATTTTTGTAAACAAATAGGTTGGGAAAAAGTATGACTAGACAAAACCAAGACGATCTGCTTTAAAAAATCTGATTTTAAAATTGAGAAAAAAGTTAAATATTTTAGGGTTATCTTGACTAATATGAATTGTATGTTGTTTCAAAATAACTAATGAAGTTAGAAAAGATCTACTGACATGGGAAAATTACAAGTGTCATTTTCGGGAAGAGTTTCGGTGATTAAAGTGAATGTTTTACCTAGAATGTTATTTCTATCCCAGACAATGCCCATCCTGATGATTTATGTACTATTTACGGTAAGTAATGGCAAGAAGATATTTCTAAATTTCTTTGGCAGGGCAAAAAAATGAATATCAAATACAAATTCATGTAGAATGCTGAGGAAAGGGTGTGTGTGTGTGTTAGGATTACCAAATTTGAAACTGTATTTTGCAGCTTCTGGTTCAGTTTAGATAAAAGACCGAGTAACTTTAAGAAATAGGAGATTCCTGAATTGGAAAGACAGGATTTAAGATTTGGATGCCAAGGTGGTGCCAAAGTTAAAGTGAATGTAGAGTTCAAAAATCATTTGACATGAGAATTTGGTCTAGATACGAGGATGAGTCAAAAAGTAATGCCATTTTCTTTAGGACAGGTATAATTACCAACACAGGAACATGTAGCATACATCAAAATGAAGCTGGTCCTCTGTGGATCACATCCCTACTTCTCAACATAGTCACCGTTTCTCTCAATAGCAATGTTCCACCTTCAAATGAGAGCATGTATCCCTGTCTCGTAAAATTTTGTTGACTGTTCTTTGAGCCACTTCTTCATTGCAGTTTTCACTTCCTCGTCACTGGAATGATGTTTGCCTCTCATACCCTCTTTCATGGGGCCAAAGAGATGATAGTCTGAAGGCGCTAAATCTAGTGAGTATGGAGGATTATTATTCCAGTGACGAGGAAGTGAAAACTGCAGTGAAGAAGTGGCTCAAAGAACAGTCAACAAAATTTTATGATACAAGCTCTCATTCGAAGGTGGAACATTGCTATTGAGAGAAACGGTGTTGAAACTATGTTGAGAAGTAGGGATGTGATCCACAGAGGTTCATTTTGATGTATGCTACATGTTCCTGTATTGGTAATTATACCTGTCCTAAAGAAAATGGCATTACGTTTTGACTCACCCTCATATATAGCAAAATTGTCTCCTAATATCACTTTATGGCTATCACCATAAGAAGCCATTTTTAGACGGGAAATGATAGTTAAACCAAAATTTTTGACTTATCCTGACCTGCTGATTTTTTCCAAAGGAGAGTTTAACTTAAAAACAACAAAAATTGTAGTTGGAAGGATTTAGATGCCATTTTTTTTTCATCTTTGGTGGGCAGGTAACAAAGCTAGAAAATATTGGGGATCAAGTATTTATTTTTGATGCAGAGGATTTAATCTTTTTTTATGTTTATCTTTTAATTTGTACTTTTTTGAGAATACACATACACACACACACAAGGAACATATTCAATAATCATTGGTAAAGATAATGAGAATTATAAGACAATGAAAATGAGATAACAAATTCTACAGTTCCATGCCCTCAGGATTTTTAAGCATCGTGGTCTTCATTGTCCAAGGATTGCTACTATTGGCGTTGCAAGTCAAAGTGACTGAAAAGTTACTTTGCTCCACTGCATCAAGGAATACCTCAACTTGAAGTCTCATCTGTACAATTACCAAATAATTTTTAAATAATAGGATTTTTCTCAGCCTCTTCTCTCATGTGATACACAAGCCCCTCAAATATAGTCATCTCTTTATCAGTGAAATTACAGAATGTGGTTTCCAGCCAGACTGTGACCAGATAGCAACCAGGACTAAACCAAGATATTTTGCTGCCCAAGCTAAAACAATGACATTTTCTCACCACACTTGATTCTGGATATTCCATACTAACTTAATTGGCAATTGTATCTTATTTCAGCATTGCAGATGGAACAGCTGTCCTCCACCGATGCTGAGGAAATTGGCTGGCAAGTCACTCTGCCTGGGATCATAAACAACTCTGCTAATTCCTGAGCACTATTGAGGAACTTCTCCTTTCCTTAGGCACAGCTGCTTGGACACAAGAGCACAGTGCATGGACCATGTATTTCAGAAAGTGTGTCATGTATGATTGTCATATACCTGTTTGCACCATGAAAGATCTTTCCCAATGTCTTTTTGATCCATTAAAAAAAAATGAGCAAGATGACTTTTGACAATTCTCAGCTATTTAATGTAACTTTGACTGACTAAACAACAGAAATTAATTTTCTTCCATTTTAACCCTATGAATGGAAACAAATGACGCTATCAGAAAACTAAGAGAGACAGCAGATGAGTTTCCCTGATTTGATCTCCAGACTTGTGACTATGTAACTTCCGTAATTTGAATCCCAGCCACTCTATGGCATTCTAGGAGTTCTAGACAGAGCACATCTGGAGGATGCCAGCTGGCAAAGGTTATATAAGAAAACCAGGCACTGCCAAGACCTTACTAGAGAGAGAGAGAAACTGGTGACTTCAACTAGCACGAACATGTTCTGAAGTAAATAACACATAACCCCCCAAAACATATATGATTGAAACTGATTCTCCATAGTAATTCATGCCCCAAACATACCAGTTTCTAAAAATGTCTCAAATAATTGCCCACAACCATGGTTATTTTAAAGATAAATACTTTTCTCGTACAGTCTGTTTTGTCTGGCAACTTCATGTGCTCTCTTTGGTGCTCTCTGAGATTGGTTGTTTTCTTGCAGATGTTTCATCACCCAAGCTAGATAACATCATCAGTGCACTGCATCATCAGCGAACACTCCTGATGTCAGCGAACACTGCTGATAGTTTTTGGATAATGAAATGTCTGCAAGAAAACAAGGAAGCTCAGAGAGCACCAGGGACTTCTCATGTCAACCCTTAGTCATAAATATTCTCCTTTATTGGTAACTTTCTTGTGTATTTTGGCCATCTCTGATTCTATCATCACTTCAAAATCAGTCAGCAAAAGTAGTTAACTACAATAGTGATTTGCCACCCTCCAATGTATTATTTTGGTTGCATAACATGTAAGTTGTGTTCTCACTCTGCTGTACCTCTGCATAGCTTTCTATCATCTTTAAAGCTCTTCCCATATCCTTTCTTGCATTTACAGTGGTAATCCCCTTCAGTGTTAATGCAGCTCCCTTTGGTACCACAGATGGAAACATTTCTCTTGCACTCATCAATGTCTGCAAGAAGAAAGTAGGGCTAAATGAAACATGGCAGAATGCCACAACCGATTATGCCAGCATCTTCCAAACTGGGTATTCCCCAGAGGAGAATGGACTTATGCTCTCGGAATTCCCCCATCCAGCATGGACACTTAGAATTATAGCAGCTGAGTCCACATAAACTGGAGAAGGCCCAGATTGGGAAAGCTGTGTTGTAGCAAAAGAATAAACTGTTTATAACTGCAAAAGGCCAAGCCATTTCCCATGCAAACTCTGCAAAGCAACATGCTGTAACATATCTGCTTGGGACAAAAACTCTGAAGAGGTGAACTGCATGGGCATTGTGGCTGGGGCACTATATTATGAACAGAGAAAACAGTCTCCTACTTCATTCATTTGATTTAAATTCTATCCATGGGACGATCTAAAGTTTTTGTTTTTTAAAAAATAAAAAGCAGCTCCAATTAGTATTATTACTACAACCCAAGGGGCCTAGTTGAAGACGACAGTTTTTAACTCTTGAAAAGTACTCTGAAGCGAGTACATTCCCCAGCTTGGGAGTAGGGTGGGAGAAAGCCAGTACCCTCTTCTCCTTAATTAACCGATGGGCTCTGAAAAGTGGATTTCTCTTTAGAGGGCTTAAAGAATGTTCATGTATTCTAGACAAATACAGATTTGTCTAGAATACATGAACACTAACCCCAAAGTCTGGTTTCCTATCAAACAATAGCACTTCTGTCTTGTCTGAGCTTATTTTCAGCTTGTTCATTTTTATCCAGTTTGTCCTTACACTCAGGCACTGGTGAAGGGAACTGACCACTTTTCTTTTCTTTTTTTTTTTGCATTTAGGTGACAAAGAGGATTAGATCTGAGGGTTGTCAAATACATTTATTTTGAATGTCACTATTTTAAGTGATTGAGAAATCTCCTGTTTAAAAGAGTGAAATAGAGATTGCCCAGAGAAACGAGCAAGTCCAATTTTCCAAGTAAACAGAAGCTCATTTCCAGTCAGCAACAGATAAGAAGGAAATGAAGAAGAGGCAAAGCTGAAACCATTCCCTCATCATCAGGCATGGTATATAAAATGAAAGTGAAAGGAGGGAGATGATGCCCAATGATCCTGTGACTGTATTTCCTTTTCCTGTACAATAACTACTACTTTTTATGCCATTCACTGCAAGCCCAAACAAAACAGATAATTGCAAATGCTAAGCATTGGAATGACATTCTGGTCATTTTGCCATGAATAACCAGTGAGATTCTTAGTAAATCCTCAGTCCCAATTATTTAATTAGATTCAAAGATGCCATGGATACTAAGACAGCAGAAAAGGGAAAGGAAAACAAGTCCCTTTGGAGAAATTGCATTCTCTTTTTCATTTTGTAGGAATAATGTTCTAGCAGAATGAAACAGATAATGCTCCTATCTGTGATAGCAAGATACACATTCTTTTCATAAAAAGAAAAAGATCCTGAATTTAAAACCATGCCCCCTCAAAAGGGAAGAAAAAAAAATATGTAAGCCAAATTTAGAGTATTCTCAACAAACTTAAAAACTATTCCCTCCCCCAAATGGAAAGGCAAAGGAACAAGCAAATATTCATTTTAAGTTTAAAATAATACAACATGTTCAGCTGCAGGTAAAAAAAAACATATTCAGCTGCTGGGAGTCAATCATAAAAATAATATTCTGATGTTTTTTCCAAATGTGCAGTTTAGTAGCATTAAAATAAAAAAGTAGCATAGATAATTGCCTACTAGCTCAATATTGGCACTGTGTTTACTCCAATTACACTTAACGTATTAAAGAATTCCTTTCTTAATATATTCCTAGAATGGCCCATTTTTATGGATCACTTGGCTCTGTTTGGTTGATTCCGAGAAGTAACTCTTGGAGGTCAAAACATCCACACTTCTACATACAGGAAGTCAGTGGGAAATGCTAGGATAAGATAGCTGAGTTTGGAGAGTACCTCCAAAATAAGAGCACATAAACCGTAGGCCCTAAGGGGTGATAGAGCTCACAATATTTTTTTGGCTGTTTTATAAACTGCCATCAAATTATAATTTTTAACAAAACTAGAAGAGGAAATGAGTAAGTACTTCTGTTTCCCCCAAAATAAGACTGGGTCTTATATTAATTTTTGTTACAAAAGACCCATTAGAGCTTATTTTCAGGTGATGTCTTAATTTTTAGTGCCAATGCCAATGCCAACGAGGTGAGACAAGGCGAGGCAAGGCAGGGCGGGGACGGCACCACACCGTGGCCCTCCCGCGCTCGCCACCTCCTATGTGAAAAAGTAAGACAAAGGGAAAGAGAAAGTGGGCGCGTATGGGAAAAGGTCTGTTCAAGAAAAAGAAACAGAAAGGCAGAAAGAGACGGGCAAAAAGTCACATGCTTCTGCCTGCTGGGTTGCTTCACTCTTCCAGAGAGAAGCCAAAGTTTTGATCCTGCTTCTGGGGTGGAGTGCAGAGTGGGGCATACAGGCAGCCTGCCCTGTGGAGCGCCACCCGGCCTTGCACGGCCTTCCCCACTAGGAAGGAGACAGCTGCTTCCCATGGGACCTTTTCCATTCTTCGGGTAGTTGCAGCCCCCCTCTTGCCCCGCAAGGCCACCCATCTCTGTGCAGGCCCCGTCCGGACGGGTGGGCAAGGATACTGTTGGGGCGGTGGTGCTGCAGAGCCCTGTTGCTAAAGGCGGTGGCCAGCAGGGCAACTTCTGCTGCTGCTCCCATTTCACCGCCAGTTGCCATGGCAGTGGCTGGTACTCTTCCTGCCACTGCTGCACAACTGCCACCTCATCCTGTCAGCCCTGGGGGGGGGGGCGTGTGGTCAGCATAGGTGGCCTCAGGCATGCAGGGGCTTAATTTAATGCTTTTAATTTACAAATGGAAAACTTGGTTACTAATACTACTTCTTCTCTTCTTTCTTGGCTTCACTTTTTTCCTTCTCCTTGTTCTTGTCATCTTTCCTCTCCTTCTTCCTCTCCTCCTTCTCGGCATCTCTGTTGGCAATCTTGTTGTGCAGCACTACCACTGAATGGATCAGGTGAGGCAGGGAGCGGGGTAGGGATGGCGCCATGTCGTGGTCCCTGCGCACTCTGCCTCCGCAGTCCAACGTCATCCTCCAGTGCTCCTGTAGCTTTGCCCATTCACGCTTGTTCGCTTTACTCCTGCAGCAGGAAAGTGGCAAGAAACCCACTCGAGGCTCCAAGGTTCTGTCCATTGCTGCGTCAAAATGGCAATCTGAAGAGAGCGGATTGATCTTTCTGCAAATGGTTTCAAGAAGGTGTGCTGAATCCACTCAGGGCAGCAAATTGCTGCAGTGCTACCACTGAACAGATCAGACAAGACAAGAGGCAGGGGGGGGGGGTAGCACCACGCCGTGGCCCGTGTGCTCAGCCCCCGCCGTCTAACATTGTCCTCCAGCACTGATGATGGGAGCTGAGCATGCAGGGACCGTGGTGTGGTGCCATCCCTGCCCTCCCATGTCTCGCCTGATCTGTTTGGTGGTAACGCTGCAGCAATTCACTGCTCTGAGTGCATTCAGCGCACCCTCCTGAAACTGTCTGCAGAAAAATCAATCCGTTCTCTTCGAGTTGGCATATTGATGCAGCAATGGACAGAGCCTTGGAGTCTCGAGTGGGTTTCTTGTCTCTTTCCTGCTGCAGGAGTGAAGCGTGGATGGGCAAAGCTACAGGGGCACTGGAGGATGACATTGGACTGCAGAGGCAGAGTGCACAGGAGCCATCTCCACCCCGCCCTCTGCCTCGCCTAATACATTCAGTGGTAGTGTTGCACAACAAGATTGCCAACAGAGATGCCGAGAAGGAGGGGTAGGAGAAAGAGGAGAGGAAGGAGGAGTGGAAAGATGACAAGGAAAAGGAGAAGGAAAAAAAGTGAGGCCAAGAAAGAAGAGAAGTAGTAGTAGTAGTAGTAGTAGTAGTAGTAGTAGTAGTAGTAGTAGTAGTAGTAGTAACCAAGTTTTCCATTTGTAAATTAAAAGCATTAAATTAAGCCCCAGGGCTGACGATCTTAACTGGGGCTTATTTGGAGGGTAGGGCTTATATTAGGCACAGGTTAAAATTTACGCTAGGGCTTATTTTATGGTTGGGTCTTATTTTTGGGGAAACACATTACATGCCAAGTATTGTGTTAATTTGTAACACTTATTTTAATTAGTTGAAGATCAATTAAATCAGATTTAGATTTTGTCTTAGTTTGCATACTTTTTGGAGTGCAATCCACAGCAGACTAAAAGCTTAGTGGACAATTGGTTGGGCCCATTACCAGATCACAAGCAGTCACTGATGGTCAGAAACAAGACATTGACAAGCTTGGTTACATGGCTACAAATCCATGCTAACCCCAAATGTTTAAAGCAATGCAAAAAAAAAAAGAGGTGTTGAAAAAATACAGACGGCAGGACAGCAAGTGAACTTCATTCTCTTTAGCTATAGATACAAGAAACTCTTTCCTTTCAGTCAGTGCTGGGTGGAAAGACACAAGTTTATTGAGAGTTTGCCATAGCCATCTCCAGTTCCAGAACAGTGTAACATTACAGACTTCTGTCTCTGCATTAACTTTCTGCTCATGTGCTCTCAGTGCATTGCCTGGAGTAAGCACGTGTGCCATGCATAAACAAGATCTCCAGAAAGCACTTACCTTCACAATTATCTTCATTTACACTTTTGAACTCACTTCCCCCATTAGGTAAGTGAAATCCTGGTTTGCATTCGCAAAAGGAGTCCTCACAGTCTCTCTTACATTCACCATGTTTTCCACAATTTTCACGTTGACAGGTAAAATCAACTAGAAGACGACCATTCGGGAAAAGAAATAATTTGACATCAGAAATACATTTCTTCACTGGGTTTAAAAAAAAATAGAGACCTATCTCAAGAGGCAGGAAAGGAAGGGAATCTAATCTATTTGTAGAATCAGACTGAGAAAAAAATTGAGGGAGACCTTCCCATTAATACAGGGTGCATCCACATTGCCGGAGTGGGGAAAAAATTCTCCCTTTTTTGTTTTTATATTACATCTTTTCCAAATTGGAAATAAGAGTTTGATCTTTGCCATATGAAAGTTGTTCTTGCATTATGAGCCGTTTGCCTGTTGCCCAATCGTTACACTTGACAATACATTTTTTTCAAAGGGTTTGCTTCCTGAAAAACTTTTGGTGATTATAATAGGTAATACATACAGATCCCTTCAAATTGGACACAAACATAATTTCAGAACGATGTTATCACCCTAGGAATCTTAAGAAATATGAAATTATCTTTTAATGACTATAATGTGTTTAATCGTATAATGTTTCTGACATGCTGCATGAGCTCAAATTTGCTTGTACTCAGTGTCTGATGCATCTCACTATAGTTTCCAACAATAGTCAGCCAGCACTGATGAATTCCAGTTGCCCTAAATACAGTTTTTCCATTGTAATAAGTCTTGGTGAAACCAGTCACCCTGATGGTCACCTAGATTTTTGGGAAAGAAATTCAAGTGTGAATGCAAAAAATGAATCTTCATTGTCTTGTATGATGTAAGACGTTTAGCAACCAGTTGGATTTCATTTAGTGCTCTGTAGTTGCCATGAAAATTCTCAACAACAACTTTGAATGCCTTCCAGGCGATTTTCTGTGGCTCCACTAACAGATCTTCAAATCACCTGTCATTGATGATGTGTCTGAACTGTGGACCAAAAAGAATGCCTTCCTTAATCTTGGCATCAGTTATTCTTGGAAATATCTGTCTCAAATAACAAAAACTTTCACCAAGTGGTTCATTTCCCACACTTTTCTGTCCTAGAACCAAATTCTTTCAGAGTGGCCATTTCTTTCTTAACATAATGCAACTGTCTTGCACAACTGTCCCATATGGATATGTAACAGCAGCACAGGTAGTCCTTGAGTTATGAATGTAATGGAGCCTGCCAATTACATTCGAAATTTATTTATTTATTTATTTATTTATTAAAATTTCTATGCCGCCCAACTCCCGGGGGACTCTGGGCGGCTAACAACAGGTATAGAAACATATAATCAATAAAAGCAATAAAAAAATGTTAAAATACTATCAATATTTTAAAAAGAACTTTCACTCATATCCCGCCTGCCGGAAGAGCCAAGTTTTTATTGCTTTCCGGAAGGCCAGTAGGGTGGGGATGGTCCTGACCTCCGGGGGAAGCTGGTTCCACAGGGAGGGAGCTCCCACAGAGAAGGCCCTCCCCCTCGGCCCCGCCAACCGACATTGTTTGGTCGATGGGACCTGGAGGAGGCCGACTCTGTGGGCCCTGACCGGTCGTAGGGAGGTATGCGGCAGGATGCGGTCCCGAAGGTAACCTGGCCCTGAGCCATGTAGGGCTTTAAAGGTAACGACCAACACCTTAAATTGGATCCGGAGACTAATGGGCAACCAATGCAGCTGGCGGAGGATCGGTGTTATGTGGGTGCATCTAGGTACACCGACCACAGCTCGCGCAGCTGCATTTTGCACCAATTGCAGTCGCCGGACACTCTTCAAGGGTAGCCCCATGTAGAGCGCATTGCAGTAATCCAGCCGTGAGGTGATAAGGGCGTGAGTGACTGTGAGAAGTGCCTCCTTCTCCAAGTAGGGTCGCAATTGGTGCACAAGACGTACTTGTGCAAAGGTCCCCCTAGCCACAGCTGAAAGATGTTGCTCCAATTTTAGCTGTGGGTCTAGGAGGACACCCAAATTGCGGACCCGTTCTGAGGGAGCTAATTTCTCCCCCCCAAGAACCAAGGAGGGACAATTGGTCAAGTCCTTAGGAGGCAATATCCACAGCCACTCAGTCTTGTCAGGGTTAAGTTTTAGCCGGTTCTTCCCCATCCAGACCCTAACATCGTCCAGGCAGCGGCCCATTACGTCTACGGCTTCCCCGAATTGAGATGGGGTGGAGATGTACAACTGGGTATCATCAGCATATTGCTGATACCTCACCCCGTGTCGTCGGATGATCTCACCCAGTGGCTTCATGTAGATGTTAAACAGGATGGGCGAGAGGACAGAGCCCTGCGGCACCCCACATAGTAGGGGCCTAGGGCTCGACCTCTGCCCCCCTGTCAACACCGACTGCGTCCTGTCAGAAAGGAAGGAGGAGAACCACTGCAAAACAGTGCCGCCCACCCCCACCTCTCCGAGACGACGCAGAAGGATACCATGGTCAATGGTATCGAAGGCTGCTGAGAGGTCAAGTAGCACCAGGATAGAGGAGTAACCCCTATCCCGGGCTCGCCAGAGATCATCCATCAGGGTGACCAAAGCTGTTTCCGTACTGTAGCCGCGCCTGAAACCTGATTGAAAGGGATCCAGAAAATCAGTGTCATCCAACAGCCGTAGGAGCTGGAGCGCCACCACTTTCTCAACAACCTTCTCTGCGAAGGGAAGGTTGGAGACTGGACCGAAGTTCTTTAAATCCGCCGGGTCCAGGGAAGGCTTCTTGAGGAGGGGTCTCAAGAAGGGGTGGACCCCTCTCTCAAAGAAGCATTGACCAACGCCTGGAGCCAGCCGCGTGAAACCTCCCTGGTGGCTGAAACCAGCCAGGAAGGGCACGGGTCCAATAAACAAGTGGCGGAGCTCATCACTCCTATGGCCTTGTCTACATCCTCAGGAGTCACCGGTTCAAACCTATCCCATATAACCGGACTAAGACCTGCCCCAGTCGTCTCGGCCTGTACTGCCCAATCAGAGTCCAGGTCTGTCCGAATCTGAATGACTTTATCCGCCAGAAACTGAGAAAATTCCTCAGCTCTACCCTGCAAGGGATCTCCACCTTCCTCCTTAGCAAGAAGGGTGCGGGTCACCCTAAACAGGGTGGCTGGGTGGGAGTCAGCGGACGCAATAAGAGCGGAAAAATGCGAACATTTTGCCGCCCGTATCGCCACTAAGTAAGACTTAATGAAAGTTCTTAAAAGTGTCCGGTCAGACTCAGCTTTACTAGATCTCTATCGTCGCTCTAGGCGTCTCTTGTGGCGCTTCATCTCCCGGAGTTCCTCGGTAAACCAAGGAGCCCTCCTGGATCCACTTCCACGGAGAGGTCGCAAAGGCGCAATCCGATCCAGAGCCCCCGCTGCTGCCTGATTCCAGGCCGCGACCAGAGACTCGGATGAACTGTGTACCAGGGATTCAGGTATTTCCCCAAGTTCCCTCTGGAATCCGTCGGGTTCCATTAGGCCCCTGGGGCGGAACCACTTAATCGGTCCCGCCTCCGAGGATTCGTTGGAGTGAATCACGTAAAATGGACGTGAAAACTCCCTGCTTTCGCCCATGCATTCGCTAATCAAATTTGCAGGTCGTTAAGTGCACATGAGGTATCTCAGGGTGGGGAACGCAATAGGGGGCCTAGTGATGGAACAGGCCATCTAATTAAGACCACCCAAGGCCTCTCCCAACCCACTGAGATACCTCATGCTCCCCAAAATTGCTTCCCCTCCCATCCTGCCATCCTGCCATGCTGGGTCACTTATCTTGCAAAGACCTGGTGAGCTGTCTCCTCTCCAGCCTCTCTGCTACACAGGATCATGGCCTCCAGAAGCTTCCAGTCTCAGTGCACAAAACATTTGCACGTCGATGGGAGGCTTTGGTGCAGCAAAATCGTGCTGCCTCAAGCGTCCCATTGGCGTCCCATTGGCTTGCAAACACTTCGGCAAGCCTTTGCAAAAAGCCTTTGCCAGCAAGAACACACCGGCCACTCCCAGGCTCCGTTCTTGCCGGCAAAGGCTTTTTGCAATGACAATCGGAGCCTACAGGGACGCAATCTCCTTGCAGGCTTTGACAAGGAAACAGCAAACAGAGGGAAGGCCTGAAGCACCAAAGCCTTCCCTCAGTTTCAAAGCCTTTTGCCACAGATCTCGTCTAGGCCTCAATTCACAGAGAACAGAGTCCTAAAGCAGTGCAAGATCACATGAGATCAGTAGCACGAGACCTCACATGCTCTCTCAGTACTTTAGGCCTCTGTTCTCTGCGAATGCACCGAAGGCTTGAAGCAACAAAGCAGGGAAAGAAACCACGGCAGAGAGGAGACAGCTCACTAGATCTTTGCAATGTAAGTGAGTCTCCACAGGCCCAGCGCTTGTGGAGACCTGGGCGGGGGTGGGGTGGGTGGGGAATAGGCATGGTGAATGTTGCAGTGCACCTGCTGTCGTTCGTAAGAGTGAACAACTGCCATGGTGCTGCAACATTTGAAACCTCGGGACTGTGTTGTAAGTATTTGGGATGGGCTATGTTGCAACTTCGGACGGTCGCTAACTGAACTGTCATAACTCGAGGATTACCTGTACTTGGTATATCAGGGGTGCATTCCAAGCAGCAGAGCCACTACTTTTACATCCCCACAGCTATTCCAATTATACAGTGTACTGGATGTGCTTCAGCAACAAATCCGTATGTTTTCATATGTTTCTTTTATGCGTGTAACAGGGCGAACAGGTACTGAAGGGTGTACATTGCCATTGTATAAAAACAGATTATTTCTATAAAACAGTACCATGTTTCCCCGAAAATAAGAGCCTGTCTTATATTTTTTTGAACCCTGAAATAAGCGCTTGGCATTATTGCCCTGCACTCAAAAGCCCGATTGGGCTTATTATCAGGGGATGTCTTATTTTGGGGGAAACAGGGTACATGATATGTCAAATTACAGATTATTTTCATGATTAGCAGCCAAAATTCTATAAGATGTATGGAAAAGTGTCCAGGCAGCAAAATCTTTATTGTACAGTGTTATGAAATTGTGAAATGTTTGGATTATGTAGATAGAGGCAGAACTAACATTGGCCAGTTCCTATTTTAAGGTTGAGTGTTAGAGACCAAAGTTAATATACCATCTCCATATTCTAAAGAACTGTTTTTGCCTCCATTCCAGGGGCGGGTTCCCTATTTTTTTACTACCACTCAGTGGGCATGGCTTATTTTGTGGGTGTGGCTTGCCAACCATGTGACCGGGTGGGCATGGGCCTCGGGAGCTTGGCAGCGGCTGGAGAAGCAGGGGGCATTGCCCACCCGCAACGCAGCCCCCCGCAGTGGGAGCAGCAAGACTGTGGCAGCGGTTGTTCTAGGTGGTGCCGTCCGGCCTGAATGCTTTTCCCCATTCGATGATCCTAGGCTCCTGCTGCCCGTTCCCCCTCCCCTCAGCAGCTCAAGAAGCCTCGAATGTGCGAAAATGCCTGGGATCATCACCGCGTGTTCATGGCTTCTCGGACTGCTGAAGGGAGGGGAATGGAGATAGCTCCTGCCGCCCGTTCTTTCAGCGTCTCACGCGCTCCCTCAGCCATCCTCCCCTGCTTGGACTCACTGTGGGGTAGGAAGGCAGCACATGCGCAGTGCCGGAAGCTCGGCTTCTGGGCATGCGCAGAAGAATTATTTTTTTAAAAAAAAAATTTTTTAAATTTTTTTAAAAAATGGCGCCCAGGCACCGGCAACCGACCGCATCAGTACTGTGATGCCACCAGTGGGCCACTACCGGTGCTATAGAGTGGACCGCACTGGTAGGAACCCACCACTGCTCCATTCTATCCTATCAAAACCCTCAGCAAGCTGATGAGAGACAATAGGAAAAATAATGCCATTTCTAATTGCCCTGTGCATGGAGTATCTTCAGCTCACAGTGTCAAAAAACGACAAGCTAGGTGGATGGAGTGATAAACAATCTGCAGATTGTAACCATGATGCTGGCAACAGATTGCCATTGCTCCCCTCCCCCCAACTTTAGCTACTCCCTTATGGAAAGCAAGATGTCCAATTACCACAACATTTCTCAGTATCACCATCGCACTTCTTGTATCTGGCCTTACATCCACTGGTTTCTCTTTCGTAGGGATCGCAAGCTTTTTAGAATATACAGAGGGAAGAAAGGCATTAGTTAGAACACATCCATGCTCTAGGTCATGCTATATCACACTTCCTCCAAACTAGATTCTTTCTTTAGTAATAAGTAATATTTCTGGCAGATTCCCACACTGTATTCCATCCCATTGTAATTTTTAAAAGGGAATACAGATTAATCAGTAGATTCATAGGACATTACATCAGTAAATGCCAATTAATTTAGTTCTAATCAATTTCAATTAAATCAAATTTAGATTTTCTCCTAGCTTTATCTACCCTTTGGAGTGCAAACCTCAACAAAACAAAAGCCCAGTGGGCAAATTGTTTCCTAAAATGGATATATCCATTGCAAGACCTCAAGGAGTCATTAATAGTCAGAAATAAACATTAATAAACAGGCTTTCAGAGACTTAATTGGTTTAATACATGTAGTAACTCTTTTTGTTTATGTGCTGTCAGCATATAAAGGAAGCGTATTTGCCATGTTTAAAGAAAGAAAGGCACTCACACACACAGTCATTTTCACTGGAATTCAGGAAAGTTTTCTCTTGATTTGATTCTCTCCAAAATCCTATTTTGCAAGAGCAGCTGTAATTCCCAGAGACGTTCTTGCACAAAGCATTTTTTCCACAATTTCCACATTTATCGTCAACTATAAGAACAGAAGAACATTTGGGGGGGGGGGGGAGAGGGAGAATCAGGTTATTTCCAAAGTTTGTTTTTTTAAATGGCTAATCTGTAGAGAGGAGAAAAGAAGGGAAAATAAAGTGTGCCTTGTTGCTGAAATCATGTAGTCTGCAGAGTCAAAGGGAGAAGAAATTTGGATGAAAATTTTCCCATCACTCCATGGATGTAGCTGCTGATCAATTCAGGATGCATCCATGGTGGCCTGTAGGAGAGCTGGGATGGGGAAATATTGTCCCATTTTTCTTTTCATGCAGGGCTTTTCCAAACGTCGAAATAAGAGACTGGTTACAGGTAGTCCTTGTTCGAAGTTACAATGGTACTGAGAAAAGTGACTTATGACCGTTGCAGTGTGATTTTCCACACTTATGACTGTTGCAACATCCCTATGGACACATGATCAAAATTGGCAACTGGTTCATATTTATGACAGTTGCAGTGTCCCTGGGTCATGTGATTACTTTTTGTGGTCTTCTGACTGGCCAAGTGAATGGGGAAGCCAGATTCATTTAACAACCGTGTTACTAACTTAACGACTGCAGTGATTCACTTAACAAATGTGGCAAGAAAGGTCATAAAATGGGGGAAAATTCACTTACCAACTGTCTTACTTAGCAGTGGAAATTTTGGGCACAATTGTGGTCATAAGCCAAGGACTACCTGTATTGCATTTTAAGGTTTGTCAGCTATTTTCAGCTGACAAATGGAATCTTAGAAATTAAACCTAAGGTACCATTTCCTTATTCTAATAGCTCAACATTTTTATTTATTATTATTTTTTTCATTTTTTGCTGCTGCTGCTGCTGCTGCTCTCTAACAATATTTTTTTCCGTACTCACCCTACCCAACCTCCCTGTTGAAGAAATCTTATAGATAGTAAGTTGTCCCATGCCTGCAATGTTTTCCCATCACTGCCCAGGCAAACCTGATATCCTGAGTCATAGTCATCAATGCCTACATCAGATTTGCTGCAATTTGTTTAAAATATATAGAGATAAGAGCAACATTAGCTAGAAGTCCATGCTACTGGCTGTGCTGTAGCATATATCCTCCAAACTGGATCCAACACCCCCCCACACACACATTAATGTAAATAACATCCTGTTTACTCCATTCCAAGTACCTTATATTATTATTTAGCATAAATAGGTTTCAAATACATTTCAACCCATGAGAACATGCTGTTGCCTTTCATCTCAGTCTTGGACAGAAGACATGATGACAGGAGCCACAATTCTGTAAATTCATTTCTGTTGTTTAGGATTTTCTGATAACCCCAATTTTCTTGAGTGATATAGTGTGAAATAAACTGACTGTCTTGGCATTCAATGCCTCACGAATGCCTAAAATGTCTGGCAGATCCTGAAAATGTATTTTGGGGCAACAGAAGTAGAATTTATAGTGTGTAAAAAAAATTCCTTAGTCATTTGAAAGGACATGGTTCATAGTTCATTTATTATTGATGCAGGATGAACAGTAGATATTATGAAATGTGATTTATTTCTATGTAAGGGATATTATATATATATGGTTACTTATGGTATATGTGTTATTAAGTATGTATTTTCAAGTTGGAGAAAAATAAAAAACTTTTTGCAAAAAAAGAGTAAAGAGATCCAAGTTTATCTAAAAAAGCAAATTAGTTTCAAAATTATATTTCCAAATAGCCTAGCAAATATCTGCCCTCACTATCAACAATTTTATTGCAATTTCTGCATTAACTGTTAAGATTTAAGCACAACAATGTAATTGTATTTAGCTCTTATTATTTTATATTGATTTATGCTACCTTCCCATCTCTAAGTGGTTTTAGGCATATTCCAAACGTATGTCTTACTTGACAAAGTATTGTTAATTTATAAGATGTAGGATGTACTTAGAATACAGCAGACTCCTGAAATTAGTTACCTGTGCATAATTTCTTTAACTTTAACTTTGTGAATAGCAAACTAAATGTTGGCAAGACAAGGAAGCACCTTTTCAGAATTAAAACTTTTGAGCCAAGAAGTTGCAATTTTGAACGCATTGCAAAAGCCAAGTAGACAGATTTACAGTCCCAGCTGTTTTTACTGATAGTCCTATAAAGCTTTTTACAAACAGTTTAACCAAGAAGTCTTGATAACCTCTGAATGTATTATTTGTGCTGCTGCTTCTGCACAAGGCTTCCTCTCTGGTTCTGAGTTATCAACTTTACCTGACATGCATCTATATATATATCACTAGTTGGCTTCCACTCTGGTTCCCCCATCTTCTCCTTTCCTGTTGCTCTAAATGGAGCTAACCAGTTCTATCTCTACTGCCTGCAGAAGACCATGGTTTTCTCTCTTGAAGATGTGTCATGCTTAGGCTCATTGTGATACTTACCACCACCAGATATCCATTTTAAATGTCTAAAACTAAAACTAAATTCCAAGGGTGCATAATTACACGAATTCATTTGAAAAACCATGCTTTTATAAGAACATGCGCCTACTGGTTTTTTGCTTTCAGCATCTGAATAAGCTGATTTTTTTTTCCTGAATGTGACTGAATAGCTCTTGCTTTTGGGATTTCAGCATAATTTACACTACTCAAGAGTAGGTCTACCAATATTTGGACCTAAAGAATTAAGAGTCTTCTCCACCCTGATGTTATTTCGTAATCAATACTTTTGCAGTCCCGTTTTGATACACCTACTCAAGGGAAAGCAAATTTGTTTAATGACAGTGGATTTAAATGTGATTTCTAACGCTTCCAACAATTTCTTGATCCGAGAGAAGCTTACCTTGATTTTGGAGCAGAACTGATTGGAAAAGAAAAACGAGGAGGCCTGAAAAGAAAGAGAGAGAATATAGAGTCAGGGAATGTCTCATTCCACAAACTGACCATTCCCAATTTGGCCCCCTTCAGATATGTTAGACTACTTCATCCTTAATCTGGAATTTGCAAAAGTAAAGATGGAGAGGCACTAGATTGCACACTAATCGTTCCTCCAAAGGCCTTTTCAATGGTCTTTATCCACGGTGCCCTGGCTTTTACATCCTGACTGAAGTTCTTCTCTTCCAGGACTCTAGGAAAGCTATTAAGTTCCACCTAGAAGCTCTCACATCACTTTGTTGGAAACTGGCCAATTGCCACAAGCAAGTTTATTGTTGCTGGGAAATAACAGCTCTTTGACTTGACTTGAATGCCAAACAGAGGACAGAAATGGAGATTTCGGCGATATCAGAGCATTTCTCCACATAAGGAGGTTATGAATAATGTGGGGTCCAAAATGCTACTTGTATGGGCCTTACGTATTGTAGCACCATTTTTTTTCCTAAAAGAATCCTCTCAATTTTAATTGGTGGGTGGGCAGGGTTGCCTTATATTAGGAAGGAGCTCAAATATTCTGCTACTTGAAACCCAAATATTTTTTGACATAGGTAGAACAACATTGGGGGCTGGTGTGTGTTAGTTCCTCCTGGCACAATGTTCAAGTATTAGAAAAATTACTACAGGTAGTTCTCGACTTACAACGGTTCATTTAGTAACTGTTCAAATTTACAACAGCACTGAAAAACGTGACTTATGACATTTTTCACACTTACGACCTTTGTAGCAGCCCCATGAGCATATGATCAAAATTTGGCAACTGGTTCATACTTATGACCGTTGCAATTTAATTTAATTTAATTTAATTAAAAGTTCTTATAGGCCGCCCAATCCCGTAGGACTCAGGGCGGCGTACAACAAGAAATGTCCCAAGGTCACCTTTGGCAACCTTTCGATAAGCAAAATCAATGGGGAAGCCAGATTCACTTAACAACCGTGGTACTAACTTATCAACTACAGTGATTCATTTAACAACTGTGGCAAGAAATGTCATAAAATGGGGCAAAACTCGCTTAACAAATGTCTCACTTAACAACAGAAATGTTGGGCTCAATTGTGGTTGTAAGATAAGGACTACCTGTATAGTCTTTGTGGAAGGTTTAGGGCACAGCTTTTACTGGGTATGAAGAATTAATATGAAGAACGGTTGCAGGAATTGGGTATGTCTAGTCTAGTGAAAAGAAGGACTAGGGATGACATGATACCAGTCTTCCAATATTTGAGGGGCTGCTAGAAAGACAAGGGGGTCAACCTGTTCTTCAAAGCACCAGAAGGCAAGACAAGAAAGAATGGATGGAAACTAATAAAGGAGAGAAGCAACCTGGAAATAAGGAGAAATTTCATGACATTGAGAACAATCAACCAGTGGAACAGCTTGCCTTCAGAGGTTGTAAGTGCTTCATCACTTACAGTTTTTAAAGAGGAGACTGGGCAGTCATTTGTCTGAATGGTATAGAGCTGTGATGGTGAATCTATGGCAGGGGTGGCCAAACTATGGTTCTTTGAGGACCTGTGGACTTCAACTCCCAGAATTCCTGAGCCAGCCATGCCTGCATCAGAACTCTCCATCTTCCAAGCCTTTGTGTTAGGAAACCTCATTGCTACATTCTTGCCTTCTGCAATATTTTGCCCTCATGATGGAATACAACTGGCCTGGAATACTGGGAATTGCAGTCCAGCACAACTGGAAAGCAGCAGATGAAGAACGAGTAAGTTATATTTGTTTACATTAACAAAGAATAAGCAAAAATATTAAAAGGAAGCTATCACTTTATTTGGATTGGTGGCAATCTGTTGCTTCTTTTGGAACTTTAATGTTTACAAAAGGGTTTGCTAAGATGTTTCCATTTCCCTGTATCTATCATACATTTCTTCAATAATTCAGTCAACCAAGCCCCTATATACATAATTTCTTTAATTCATGCATATCCAAGAGTTCATTTTGCCAAATATTCATAATTTACAGATGACCACTATGAGCATTGTTGTTTCTAAGAAGCATTTTCTAGTCTCAGCCAGCAAGGCACATTTTTTTCACTTGGGTGTAAAATGCATTTAGAGCACACCATGGCTTGTAAAATGCTTCCTGCATGTTCTTAGATACACTTTCTTCTTTAATATTTCCCAAGTTCTGTTACTCAGTTTTTAAGTGCGCAAAAGGTTTGAGCACCCTCTCAAAGCTGAGTACATATGGCTCTATTTGCAATATTTGTAAATGAAGAAAGACTCTGGGTGGTAAACACTGACCCAAGAATAAAACAATCAAAATAAAAAAATGTACTTTAACCATGTTATTGTTGTTCTTAATCCAAAATACTAGGCCATCTTCTCCCTCAGTCAACTCACTTATATTTATGAACTAGCAGCACACAATTTGGAATAACTAAAGCAGTTATAAATTACCTAATATGATCCCCTCTCAGCTGCCCCAAAGGGATAATTCCTTGTATTTTTTTCTCCTGACAATTTTAAAAAGACCATTTTAAATTAAAATAAAAAACATAAATTGTGTTTAGTCACTCCATCTTTTCTACCTCCTTTTCACAGCCATGGTGGCCACAGGGGATGTGAAAACTAAAGCGATATTCTACTCTAATTTTCTCTCCATCATGGCAGGAAAGTAGCTGCTGTTAGCCCCCACTCACATAAGCTGTTCTGGTGAACCAGAAGGATACTTTACAATGTTAGTCAGTTTAAGGCTAACCATAACCTCTCAAGGTTGATTAATGAGATCAGATGCCTAGAGTAGGGTATCTACATGACATGGTACCCACCAGCCCAAGACACATGGGAACATGACCACTTCAGATCATTCTGGATCATGGCTTCATTCTGTAACGCATGCTGTGTCTTATCGGTCACAGTACTGGCATGTGTTTTTATGCTATCATCAAGTTTCCGTTATTGTATCTTTTCATTAATCTCTGTTGCTTCATCATGTTTTCTCTAGCTTTTCTTATCGTAGTTTCAAGCAAGCATTTTGAAAGTTTTCAGATTATTGTGAACAAAATATAGAATATTTTTTCTTTTTGCTATTATTTCTTGGGGGGAATAAATACTGCATGCTATGAAGTATTGTATCGCAGATTAGTAGTATAGAGCAGTCCAGTACTCAACAATTATTTGCCAATGGGTCCTTTTCTGTTTCAAAACTTCAGCACTAACCTGCCTCTCTGGCTTGGAATTTGCTTACAGTATTTGGCTAGGCTTTCTCAGATCACACCCTGCTTACAATGCTTCTGACTTGTTATACCTAATATTGAGAGATGGGGTTCAGGCCCCTAAGCCAATTAGGAACCAAGAAATGTTCAAGAATAATTAACCAAAGTTACTACGATTGGACAGGCAATCTTCATAGTCATCCTCCCTGTGTCTTGATTCAAATGGACAATATGCTACCCTGTTTTCAGCAACTATGAAATTTTCTTAGCTCCTTAGGTTCTATTCAGAGTTCCTCTTCCCAAAAATCAGGGAGAGTACTTTGCTTCACTAGCTTGTTTTCTGTCAACTGGATTTTTTTGTGAGTGGCCCACACCAGCCATATCATAACACACTTACAACGTTCCAAATATTATATGCTGAACAGACTTAAAGTTAAGCTTGCCCAAATCTACCTGACTTCAACAACATCTGAAATATTTCTCTGAAAAATACGGAGTTTTAAAAGCATGGCTAATATTATTCAGGCTCATATGAAATAGCCTCAGTATCTCAGGGCACTTTTATATGATCCACCCATCTGCCTGCAAAGCTCTCTGACGGTTTTTTAAAATGCAGGGGAGATTGGCCCAGACTGCTCTATTTTCAGATCTGACTGAATGGAAAACATGAATGTAGATGTTTCTTATACATTTGTGTGCCTTGAGTTTGCAGACCGCCACTGTTTCCTCTTTTGACCAAAATCAAAGATAATAAATTGCTAACATTTCCCTCTGTTTTTGTGTTTGCCATGGTGATGGGCTTCTGTTATTTTCAAAATGCCCAACATTGATAGGATGACAAGTCTATTTTACCCTGATTATGCCAGCTCACTCTGTCTGTGTTCCCAGGAGCTGGGAGGCTGGCAAAGCTCACATTCCTTTCAGTCGAAAGCCAGAACGATCCTTCCAACACAAGGTTACTTTATTTTAAACGCATTGCCATTTCTGAAGCACCAGTAATGGGATACGGCAAAAATGCCTGCGGTTGCAAGCCCCAAGGCACAAAATCACAAGATTAATAGCATGTGTGTGAAAGAGAGATGTTATCTCTCAATGTGCCGTTCTTTTGCAATTTATTAAACTGGGCCAGTTCTGGACATGTAGAAACCTGGGTTTTTGCCTTTGTCTTTTGGCTCTGAAATAATATCTCAACTATTTTACCACTAACCTCACGGCATCCCTCAGGGCAGGGGTCCCCAATGCACGGTCTGTGAACCGGCATCAGGCCATGGCATGCCCTCTCACCAGGGAACCGGGTCTCTGGTGCCCAAAAGGTTGGGGGCTGCTGCCTCAGGGGACTCATTGTGAAAGTCTAACCAGAGGAAGTTGCACTGGCAACTACAGTCATTCTTTCTATAGAAACTTCTAAGGAAAAGGAGATTCAGGAACCAAATTATAATGCTTCAGATGTATAGTCTGATGCCTATTTACATGCTAATCTGCCACAAGAGAGGTGTATGTAAGAAAGGTAAATTTGGTTCAGAATGCTCTACACTTCCTCTTTTTCTGTTTGTCTCTGTCTCTCTCATTGTTCTGAAAAATTCAGGGATTTGGGTACAGAGTTCTTAAATATGTAGGTGGTTGTCTACACAAAAGTTGCAACAGCTGAGAGTTTCCTCCAAATAATATCTGAAACCATAAAGACACATTTACCACATGGTTTAACCAAAACAATAGTTTTTTTTACATCTCCTTCAGAGGTACAATGTTTTTGTTAACCACTCCACTTCCTTGAGCATTTCTATTAGCTGTCAAACTATTTTCTTCTTGCATGTAGCAGCTTAGTCAGTCCTGTTTTTCAATATCTAAAGATCTCCTTATAAGAATTCCTACTTCCATTGTTCTGGGAGTTTAATGGCTCCTGACTTGACTTCTAACAGTATAATCATCTCTGTCTCCTAATGAAAGAATCACATTTGCTGAATCTTATAAAATAGATAATAGCACCACTGATCTATATAAAGCAAAAAAATATTTAGTTCCAAGCTTGAAATAAATTTATCGCTTTCAAGCATTATGTCAATAAGACTCATTTTTTTCAAATTCCATTGGAACAAAACACAAAATTGAAAGTTCCAGCGGAGTAAAATTCAGCATTCTACTTTTAAGGTATAATGCACCTTCCACTTTTGTTTTTCATATATACTACTGAGCATTACATAAAATCAGCCATGGGACCAATTTAAAAATAAACATTTTAAAAATCTTATGCTAAATGATAAAAGCAACAGTTAAATGAGTTTTTTGTAGCCTGGTTTACAGTCTCAGAACTAATCCAACAAAAAAAGACAGTATTAGCAATAAATTCACTTCAATCAGCCCTTTAACAATATAATAGCACAAAAACACATTAGTCTGGTTATTAGTTTGAGTCTCTAATATATTCGTACACTGCACTCTTTTTTCATTTGGCAGTCTGCCTGCTTAACTCAGCAAACAAATCACCATAGCATATTTGATTGTCCACCTGAAAATAAAGCATTCACACATGCAATGAACATACTGGGATCACCACATTACATTATAAAACCTGAACCCTAAAGACTCCATGGAAAGAGTTTACAAACAATAATACATTTGTATATCAGGCCTCACCTCTGGGTGGGAGGAGATGTGCTTGCCAGGGAGAAGCTGGGACTTGACTGCAGCTACTGAAGTGGACTATTTTGTTCCACATTTAGTCTCTGCTCCCTGTCTCCTTTTCTCTGCTGAAGGCATCTCAGCCTATGCTCCACCCTTGTTTTATCCAAGCTTACTAATACTAAATTGGCACTTTGAGACAGTGCACAACAATCCCAACGCTTTGGCTGTCTTGGTATCCAACTTGTTTTTGGATATCCATGGCTTTTACAAGAAAACGGCTGAGAGTAATTCTTGGCTTGATAGACAATAAAGCTGCGTTTAATCAATAAATGCACAATAAGGCTGAGTAAAAAAATCAGCATATTGCTGGCACCTCACTTGTTCCTTTCTTAGTAAGTGCTTGAGTAAGACTACTTAACCTTTTGGTGCATGTTGCCTGTTGAAATTTCTCAAACAGAAGTAAACCTAGGCGATAGATCACTGCCGTTTTCCTGAGTGATTTATTTTGGCCATTTTAAATGAGAAAGAAATAGGATGTTTTCATGGCAAGTTCTTTTTATGACATCACTGACAGTGTAGTTAATCTGATGCTCCCTCCATAGGAGGGTGGGATACCCTGTCTTCTTTGGATTGCTACACACCTTCCACAGAAAAGGTGGAAAAAATGATTTCTATATGGTAAGCAGTGATGAGAGCAAGAGATGAAGGAAGTGGAAATATGAGTGACTCCATCTTTCATGGTCACCAATTCCATTAGAAGGTAATGTTCGGAATAGATATTTGAAATAGCAATAGCACTTATATTACAGTATATACCACTCCATAGTGCTTTACAGCATTCTCTGAGCGGTTTACAAATGTCAGCATATTGCTCCCAACTATTTGGGTCCTCATTTTACCGACCTTGGAAGGATGGAAGACTGAGTCAATGTTGAGCCGGTCAGGATCGAACTCCTGGCAGTGGGCAGAGTTAGCCTGCAATACTGCATTCTAATCACGGCGCTACTGGGGTTCATATAATTGTTCAGGCACTATGTACCAATTGGTTTGGGGTTAGTTAGTTGGTTTCTGGCAGGGCAGAAATAGACAGGCTGCTCTCATAATGGTGCAGTTAGCAGGAAACCTTGTCAGTTAAACCAAGATCAGCAGGGAGCATAAGCTCATTCTGATTCTTCCTTTCCTCATCTGCTCCTCTCCAGATTCCTTCCTACTATAATAGATGTATTTCATTTGCTAGTTTGGGCCAGTTGTGATATCTAGGCCATTTGGCACTTAAAATAAAAGTGTAAGGTTTACTTCACGGATTGAGGTTTATGGATTTATTGAGGTTTAAGGATTTTGAAAACACATATTTTTTCCCTTAGCTCCTTCTTCTTAATTTTCTTGGAGACTATTCCTGGTATTGGCTAGGTACAGATGATGCAGGCAGGACAAAGTGGGAGAGAAGGGTCTCTCCACCATAGTGAAAGGCTATAGATTTGACCTAAATGATAGCAGTTACCAGTAACATCACTGAGGGCATTAAACTCTCTGTGTACTGAGAAGGTAGGAAGATTTAAGCATGAAGTAGGATAAAATGACATGGTCCAGTTCTGCATAGGGGTTCAGTCTTGAACTCTGGCATTTCGGTTAGAAAGACATGTCGCTTTTGGAGTTAATGTAGAGTTTAAATTTTATACCAAAACAATCCTATCTATTTCCATACATTCTCTGCATCTTCTAGGTATGTCTATGTCACATACGTAAGTTAACTTTCCATCTGGGAAATTCTGAAAACTGAGGTTAGATGCATGTACACCTTGCTAATTAAGACATAGTTAAAATTAATAAACTTAATTGTAAACTAAGCTATGTAGAACATAGCATACCAAGCATATTGGTTAAATTCACAAGACACTTTAAGACCAAACCAAATAAGATGCATCATGACAGCATAGTGTCTGAACCCAATATTGAATATACCTATGCACAGTATGTGGGGCAGGCTAAGCATCTCTTAGCACAATCACCAAATGGTAAAAAGTAGTAGAAAATCCAATATGGCAACTAAGTTGAGCAATCTAGACAGAGTACAGCAAGACACTAAGTAATACTACTGGTATATACTAATCAGGACAAGTAGAAAGCCCATGACTATGTATACTGGGAATTCTTGATACACAATTACAATATATACCACATATTGATACTGATGTAACACATTGCAATCAGCAGTATAGTGCAACGAGATGACAAGTAGGTACATGTAGGACAGTGTACATAGAGTCAGACAAATATACAATAAATATACCGAACTCATCAAGGCTACTAGAAAACATAGCAGTCTAGCCACACTGATCAGCCTTAAGCTATTTTGATTTGTCTCCATTCATCTCTACATAAACATGAGACTATTTTATTACTGTAAACCTCAACAATTATGGTTAGTTTAGAGTGGCTGAGAGTTTTCACAAAGCTTTGGTGCCTTCAACACTTGTGTGACACAATGAGATCCAAGTAAACCAAATCAGGAAAGCAAAATTCAGTATTATGACCTCACGTCTGCTATTCTGAAATATGGCTGCGGGATATTATTTTGGTATGTGAAGTCAATCATTAAGTAGCACCCATGATTGGCTAAGTTACAGAAAATGCCAGTCGTTCTTCTTTCTGTAACTGAAATGCAATACTATATTGAATAAATAACCATTTATGGCCTTTTTGGGACATACAAAATTGCCAGAGGCAATTCCTTCACATGCTGATGCTAAGGCTGAACTTTTAGGGAAGTTCAATAATTGGGGGATCAATATTTGCTAGTGTCTTAAGACCAAAATAACAGGGATGGAATGGGCTTCTCACAAGAGGACCCACACAACTGAATGAAATGGCATGGATAGTAAAGTTTTCTTTACTAATAACTGCCTACTAAATTATTCCTTTAAAAAGGATTCATCACATCCTTAGCAGCAGCAGAGATAAAATTAAAAAAGGGGGCAATCTGTTTTAATTTCAATAGCAGGCTGAACTGTAGCAGATGAAACTTGTATTCATTACTTAACTCCATGCCAAAAAATTTTTTTTCTAGGACTGGCTTCATACATTACATTAAACCTTAATGTGAACTGCTGAGTTTTGACTTAACATGTTTTACAAACTATCATTTGTGGTTCAAGGGTACTGGGTGAACCACACTGATATAGAAGGCTTTTGGGCTACTCATATCAAAACAGATTCCACAGGTAATACATGATTTCTTGGAGGAGACAATGATACCTCTTCAAGAACAGAATTTGACAATTTCCATCAAATCTCGAACCTTTCCTTTTAGGGAAAACATTAGATGGAAATCTAAATCTCCATCTGTCTCATTGCTTGATTGCAGAAAAGTACAGACTTTTCATACCATTTTGAAATTACCCTTTCTATCTAAGGAACAACAAATAGAAGGAACAGTAAAGGAAGTTGTGATAGTTGCAGAATTACTATGTGAAACCAAGGTTAGAAAGGCACTTCGTTTCCTGAACAAAATGTGAAGAAATAACCAAGGTCTTTCTCCATCTCCACAAAGCATAAACAAATGTTGCCACCAGGAAAAACTAAGCGTCATATGACCACAGGGCCACAACACAGAATTTCTAAAGATTCCCTTTAAACTGCTTTATAATCATACAATGGAAGGCCAAATCTGGGTAAGACACAACAAAGCATTGCATAGGTTATATAAAAATATATATAAGGATCAGAACTGGATTATAATGTTCCTTCCCATAAATCTTTACTCCAGTTCACATCAGCTAAGGATCTATCACCGCTAACATCCTTTCCCCTCTCTTGCGTGGAGTACTTCTTCCAGGAGAGTCAATATACAAAAAATAACTATCTACATGAGCATCTAAGAAAACTTGTCCCCCTAGACCAGCGGTTCTCAACCTGGGGGTCGCGACCCCTTTGGGGGTCGAACAACCCTTTCACAGGGGTCAGGAGACTTCACCTGGACGCCGCCATTTGGGTTCTTTTACCCTCTGCACATGCGCAGAACGCTTTGCGCATGTACAGAGGGTAAAAGAACCCAAATGGCGGTGGCGGGGCGGGGCTTGTGGCAGCGGCGGTGGGTTGGGTCACGATGGGGACGGGTCACAGAATTAGGAAGGTTGAGAACCACTGCCCTAACCTAGACCTTTGCACTTCATAGTTCAGTATCAATATTCTGAATTGATGGAAATTTCCATAATATCCTGTTTTCTGGCTTCTTGTAGCTATTCTGTTATGAATGACCAGAAAATTATTTGAAGTAACACTATGAATACATCAACACCTGAACTCAGATGGGAAAGCTCATTAAGAGAGTGTAATACAATCAGAGCAAAACAACTTTTTTTTTACTATAATGCCCTGGAAATACCCAGCAGTTTTTGTCTCTCCTCTCTGAATGGCTAAAAGACCAAGACTCTGTTTTGTGAAGTCAAGATTAAACTCTTCCATTCTTGGCTACATGGATGTTGTTTAGAAGCTGCTATTCCAGGACCCACACATTCCATACGAGCAGGTGTAGCAATAAGTCATCATTTTTGCACTGTATATAGCCTTCTGGAGGGCTCCAGCCTTGAGTAGGAGTTCCCTGGTCTTATAAATAGAAGGAGGAATTAGTCTAGATTCTTCACGTTTTATGTCTGCAAGATATGCAACTAAAGAACAACTGTGGCTACAGATATATATTAAATACAAGGTGCAGTTCTCTCCCTAATTTGGTGATCCAGAAACCAGCCTGATCTGACTCAAACCAACTTGGATATCATTTGGTTTGTATTGTGGTACAAGAATAAAACATGTTTTATCAAAGGTTTCATTCAAATCAAGTGGCAGCATCCTGACATAATATGAAATAGTTTCCCACTCTTTTTCTTTCTATTTATAGGTCATCTGAGACCCTAAACTACATTGTCTAGGAATAAGTTCCTAATGGGGTAATACTGGATCTGAAATATTCTTAATCTCCTTGGTTTTTAATTCGTATTGTACCTCTTTGATCTAACACTTTACCACCAATTCAGAAACAAAGGAAAAATAATCAAAGGAAAACAATACTGTATAGTACAGTGTTTCAGAATGAAGGGAGAGACCAATGTGAAAATTTTAGTTGGTTGCTATTACAGTATAGAATTAAGATGCATACTATAGTATAGATTTTTTTCACATTCTGTGAAAGGCAGAGCTGCCTAAGTTTTGATAGAAACTTTGATATATATGTCAACCATATGAGAGAGACTGGGCTAAGGTAGAATATATTAGTTTGAGGAATATATTTAATACAGGTTCACTTATGTATTCAACTAGGGACATAACTATAAGTAAGTCATGCAGAAGCTGAAAAAAACAAGGCCTGAGGGAAAGTGCACTGAAGTCTATATCCAATGGCACCAGGGTAGCCATGGCTAGGAAAGCTGATAAAGTTTCATCAGAGTTTACAAGGTTAGAAATTGGAGGGGATGAGGCAGATGAAACTCTGCTATGGCTGTCATCAGAGCAGGGAAGAAATTGACATGGAAACAAACTACAATATCTGTCAGAAGTGAACTGGCTCAACCAGAGGCCTGTGCAAATCCGGTCATTTAGCAAATATAAGCCTAGGTAACTATGACAACAAAAGAAAATCATTTGGCTTTGGGGGAGAAATTTGATAGACAATTCCACAGAGAGTCCTGAAGAGAAATAAGAATAGGTTTCTAATCAATCTTCCTCTCTTCCTCAGTACCGATTAAGCAAACATACATAAACATCAATTGCTCTTACTTCTGTACTTCTCTCTGGCCTGGGCTTTGTATATTTGAATCTTCTAAATTCTATTTTGTCTGCACCATCCTTAAACTCACACACACTATCCACATTTTTAAAAATTGCAATTTCTAAATTTTCTTGTTTGAAAGAAAAGGTTATGAAGTAAATATTGGTTTTTAAAATAAATATTGTTTTCCTCAGACAGGAAAAGGAGATCTTGGCAGGATAATGTCATTTACTCATTCCCCGGGGTAGGAGTGGGGGAGCCTTTACAGTCAATACCAATGGGATTTCACCATTTCACCAGTCCATTATTTTCATAAGAAAAGGCAATTCTTATCAGATCAGTGAGCACAAGGATTAAATTGGATTATTATATATCATTGAAAAAATGTGTTAAAAACTCATCTCCCATATAACTGGTCCTTTTGCAGGAACTGTAATTAAGCTAAAAAGCAATATCTAATCATATTTTTTAAAAAATATATCAAATCAAAATGTTAAGCCAATTGTGAATCTTAGTTTTTTCCTAAGAAATAATAAGAACTGTTTTACTGTTCTGAGGATATGGGAAACTTTGATTAACTGAGGATAACTTTTTCATTTCTCTGCATTAGAAACTGATGCAAGAAATCTATATGCATGGACAAAAGGTTTATTCACCTCTCAGTTTATCAAGCTACGTTTGTCTAACTCAGCTACTCCGTCATTACAAGTTAAGGAAAGTTTGACATATGAGGATCAGTTGTAGAAAACCATCTCTTCAGATCTCACATGTACATATACTGTAGAACACGTAATACATTATATACAGATAGTCCTCAACTTATGACCATAATTGAACCCAGAATTTATGTTGCTTAGTGAGAAATTTGTTAAGTGAGTTTTTCCCCGTTTTACGACTTTTCTTGCTACATTTGTTAAGTGAATCACTGCAATTGTTAAATTAGTTAAGACAGTTGTTAAGTCTTCCCCATTGACTTCGCTTTTCAGAAAGTCGCAAAAGATGATCATATGACACCAGGATACTGCAACCATCATAAATATGAACCAGTTTTCAAACATCAGAATGTAAATCATGTGACCATGGGGATGTTGCAACGGTCATAAGTGTGAAAAATGGTCGTAAATCACTTTTTTCAGTGCCACTGTAACTTTGAATGGTCATTAAATGAACTGTTGTAAATTGAGGACTACCTGTACAGTGTATTAGGGGAAATCTTGGTCACATGTGCTTATTGGGAAAAGCTGCATATGAAAAAAGTTTAACTTTTTTTCAAAAAAATAACCCATAGATATTTCAAGGGAATGGTAAATAAATAAATTTAACACCAATTTGATTTACTCTCCTTTTGTGAATTTTTCTAGCAAGAAGCATGAAGATGGACGGATGCTTACTCTATCGAGAGCAAAAGAGCTTCAACTAAGCAACAGGCCTAGACATTCAGTCTCTATAATCACTTAAGATTTAGAATTTACCATCTATGTGTTTTGCAACTGAAAAACAGTATATTGCTAAATCACACTGATGTCATCACTACTTCCCTCTAAAAGTCACTTAAGTGGAACCAGGGTCAAAAATGTATAATTCCAGGAAGTTGTCAACATGACAAATATTAAAATATGTCTTAAAGTTAAAAATATCTTTCTGCCTTATATCGTGGCCCCTTCAACTGTTTCCAAGACTACAAGTCTTCTCAAAGAAGAGTAGTAACCAGAAAACTATGATGGAGCCAATGAGAAAAAAAGTAAAGGATTAATGTGGACTATAGATAAGGCCATTACTTAATTTTCTTGCCAGGGTCCCGGGTGTCCTAATGTACCTGAGTGGTAAATTATTTGTAGCCTTTGAAGTCCTTTCACTATAAACCCACATATATGGCCCCCAAAGTCATTTGAAAAGTTTTCTCTGAATTGTAAATCTTAACCTGGCAAAGAGTATTTTTGTATTAATTGTCTTGAATTAAATCAAATTTAGCTCCGCCACCTTTTTTGGATTATATGTGGATTATACACAGTATCTGACTCAAAAACTAAATCTAGAGTTTGGCGCAAACATTACTGTATGGAAAAATCCTGCTTTATACGGTGGTGATGTGTAAAACAGTCATCAGTTAAAATCTTTTAACTGATAAAAAGTTAAAAATGAAGTGCTATGGAAACTTTACTCTTTTTATTACTGCTATTGTTATTACGGCTGAGCAAAAATCTGAACAAAATGTGATCCTTACTATACAGACAGCAACTGTTCAGACAGTTAAACTAAACATGTCTTTGCTCAGGATTTGTTCCAATGGGCGATCTGGGTGCTCTGAATTCATTATGAATTCTCCTTGGAATCTAATTGTTATTGACTAGTCGTTAATGGTATACACAAACTCACATAAACATTCTTTCTATGCTAGTAAAGGTTATATGTCTTTTCCTTCCTTCCTTCCTTCCTTCCTTCCTTCCTTCCTTCCTTCCTTCCTTCCTTCCTTCCTTCCTTCCTTCCTTCCTTCCTCCCTCCCTCCCTCCCTCCCTCCCTCCCTGTGTTGACTCCTGGCAATTGCCTCAACAAGTCCCCCGCAGTTTTCTTGCTAAGATTTCAGGAGTTTGCCATTGCATTCTTTCTAGGGCTGGGAGAGCATGACTGGCCCAAGCTCATCTAGTGGCTTTGTGCCTAAGAAACTGGTCTGCAGTTTTTAGCCTGGTGTCTTAACCACTGCACCAAACTGGCTTCCCATCATCTTAAATGTAACTAAATAAATTCAATCAAAAACAGTACACCTACTCCCCTAAAACATATGTTATTTATAACTGATCAAATTCTATACAGGTAGTCCTCAACTTACCACCACAATTGAGCCCAAAATTTCTGTTGCTAAACAAAACAGTCGTTAAGTGAGTTTTGTCCCTTTTTACGACCTTTTTTGGCCACAGTTGTTATGTGAATCACTGCAGTTGTTAAATCAGTAGCAGTTGTTAAGTGAAAGTGGCTTCCCTTTGACTTTGTCAGAAGGTCACAAAAGGTGATCACATGACCCCAGGACACTGCAACTGTCATAAGGAATCTGTTGCCAAGCATTTGAATTTTGATCACATGACCATGGGGATGCTGCAACAGTCGTAATCAGTATGAAAAACAGTAATGTCACTTTCTTTAGTGCTATTTGAATGGTCACTAAACAAATGGTTACAAGTAGAGGACTATCTGTGCTTTCGCCCACAGAAGCCCGTATGACTTAAAGGCACAGTAAAGACACTATCCAGTCTAAAAATATAAATGTTAAAAAAGAGGGAGCCAAAGTTAGCACTGACTCAGTCACGGTAAAATTCTAGGTTAAAACACCAAAGGGCCATCAACTCTTCGGGAAAAGCTTTCTGATAAAAGCCATGGCTTGACCCTGTGACATCAAGACAACAGACTGAGAAGCCAGCTGGCCAAATGTCTGTGAACCAGCTCCAGAAGTCCTGGCGATGTGTTTTTGCAGCTCTAAAGAGAATGCACAAAGCAGCACCTCCAAGCAGATTGGAAGAGGGTGGGAGAATATCTTGTAAGAATAACACACACACAAGTAAGTCTTGAGTTCATGCCAGGAATAATAATATATTCCTATATAAAGCCCCTACAAAGTAAATCCCACTATCAAGTCTGTTTAGGATTGTAGCCTCATGTGATAAGATAGATTTGAGAAAGAAAGAAGAGCTGCTCATTTTCCATTTCCACCCCCCCTGAAAGAAGTCTTTGATGACCTCAAGAGTTCCCTCTTTCACAGGCTACGTTCACATGACATGCATATCCACGGTTAAATAAATCGGTTAAATAAATTGTGCCTTTCTCTATTAACCCAATTTTTCTGTGTTCACATCACATTCTGAAGTCCACACAATATGTTAGACTGAAGTATGGTTGGCTGTGGTTCAACGTTTTGGATAAACACTGTTTTTGTGTTTTTTATGTTGCCTTGAGCTCCTGTAAGAAAAGGCAGGATATAAATAACATAAATAATCATGAAAGAGCTTTTCACTGAATCTTGCCAAACTGCAAGCTGAAAAATCTCCTTATTGTTCCCGCTCCCCTCAGCCTGGGAGAAGGAAAAGCAGTCTTCATCCTGAAGGGAAAACTTGGTTTTATTGTTTTAATTTACTAAATTTGTTCATAAAATGGTTTAAAAAGCATTCCTCCCATCCTATTTCAAAAGGAAGTATCACATTTGCTGTTCCACTAAACAGCCTCCTGTCCCACCCCATTCTGTCATAACTGTTTCTCTCTTTCCATTCTCTCTTCAGAAGCTAAGCCAGTTTTTGTCACAACTACGCTACTGTAGTAGACAGGACAGAGGTGCATTGTAGTATTATTTCCTGGTCCATAAACCAATTCTTTCCAACACCCCCACTCAACTTTTTATGAGGAACTGAACATCTGCAACCCTCCTAAAGACTCCATGAGTTTCTCCTCCCTTTTAAAAGTTGTTCCAATCTGCTTTTAGTTTCCTTTTTCTCACATCTTCTCAAAACCTGGACAATTCTTGGACATGCAGTGTCTTCAACTCCTATTTCCAATGACAGCCAGATATATAGATACATGCTAAAAATGAAATATTCTGTCCACATTTGTTACATTTATGTATGATTCTCTTTCTTTTGATCTAGTAAATCCTCAGTTTAATGTGTGATTTTATTTCTCATAGATTTCCTTCCCTTGTACTTTCACTCTGCTACTTCAGAGTGAGGTCTGTGGTCTCAGATTCTTCTGATTCGGATAGATTGCACATATAGGCAATCTTTCCAGGATGAGATGGTGCTACAGTTTGTTGTTGCTACAGAATTTGTCTCTCCTTCCTTCCTTCTTCTTCTTCTTTTTTTCAAAGTGCAAGTAGTGCTTGATACTCTTAAGGAAGTAATTAACCATTTGCCCTTCTCAAAACTCACAGCTAAGTATTATGTTTTTTCTTCTCTTTTGGTGGTGGCATTTATCACCTTGCTTGAAGAAGAACTTTAAACCTGGAATTTTGTGACTCTGAATAATAATACTAGTTAATTAAAGACCAGACAGATTCAGGAATCAGGTCCCTTGAGCATTCAGACCTAACATTTCACGAACGATTTCGACCAGTTACCTTCTCTCAGCCTACCCTACAATAATCCATTTTATAAGGTTGCTATGAGGGCAAAGTGGGGAGAATTACAATGTACACCAGCATTAGTCACTAGAAGAGAATGCTCCAGAATAATGAATATATATTGCCCGGCGTATCCCTAGCTATTTCCACAGCTTCCTTACTTTTCTCCCGGGATATAGTATCAACTTTTAAAGAGGTATGAAAAACGATTCCCATTCAAGTTTCTCCGCCACGTTTCTCCCTAACTTTGGGGCGTTGCGAAGAGTTTTTTGAGAAAACAAAGGGCCGGTAGACAAAGGGTTAAACGGCCTGGAACATAACAGGCAATGCCTTCTGTCTGTCCCGCAGGATTAAAAAAGAAAAAGAAAAAAAGCGCGAAGGAAAAGTTTTAAATCCATTTCACAGAATCTCGATCTAGCTAGCATGATCGGGCAGGGAGCACCTGGTTTGTGTAACTAATGAAGAACGAGTTCACCACCGGCCGCTTCAACGCAGTGTTTAACATTGGGGGGGGGGGGGGATAATAAAGTCTGATTTGAACCCAACCTTTTCCCATCCCGAAGACTGGAAGGCACCCCGGAACCTCCGCTAAACTATTGAAACTTCGCGCCTAACCGCCAACTTCTCGTGGAAAAAGCAAGAGGGGCTTTCGGGAAGCTCAAATAAAATAAAATTTACAAATACCCAAGCGGCGTGGAGATGGGAAGAAGCGCGAAGTAGTAGCACAGGGGGAGGCACTTACTTACCCGTAGCCAGAAGCTGCCAGGGGGTGAGCTTAACCATGCTGCTAAGACGGCCGAAGACTCAGGTGCTCAGAGCTTCAAGGCCGGTGGCGCCCCAGTTCATGAGGGTGGGTGGGTGGGAGGGGTGGGTGGGTGGGAGAGGCGGGGCGGCCCCTCTTACAGTCAGAACCGCCCAAAGAAAGGAGGGCCTGTGGCCGAGAGTGGGGGCGTTTGCTGGGTTCGGCCCAGAGCCTTTCTCCTCGCCCCTTCGAAGTGTGACGTATCTTGGGGTGTGGTGTGGTTTTCCTCAGCAAAGGTTCGAGGACTCCGACTTCTCCTTTTTAACGAGTAGTCTCATGCTCCAGGTCTTCGTATCGCCAAGGGAGGAGGGGCACTTTGTTAGCCCGCCACTAACAAAAACCTTCGACGGAGGTTTTTTGAAGGGACTATGGGATATTTTTTTTGGGGGGGGAGGATCTCCTGCTTGAGCAGGAGATTGGGATAAATGACCTCTAAGGTCCCTTCCAACGCTGCTATTCCGTTACTGTACTGTTATTTCTGACTCTTGACTTCAGTCAACTTTTCTGATGCTGTGAGAAGATTCGGATTCATGGCATTGCACCATATTTCTGGAACCGCAGTCATATTTAAAGTGGCGAGGAACAGGATTCTTCCCTAAAACTGGTTTTTCCCCCCCTCCAGTTTTCACTTTTCGCAGGTATTTAATAGCACTTCCATACTTCCCACTGCTCCAGATAATGTGCATAAAGAAAAATAAAACTTAATTCACAGAGGAAAAATTAAAATGCAGGCCAGGGTCTGTTGCCTACACCAAGAGCCATACCATTGGAAGAGATTGGGTTTCATAGCAAGATTTCAAGGAAGATTTCACATACATATGGGGGAAATCTTTCCACATTGTGTGAGCTGCCAGTGAGAAAATGTGTCTCTGAATTCCAACCCAGTTTTACAAAGGGTGAAGACCTGGACAGACCTCTTGAAATGAAGACACAAATTAGGCTAATTGTGCTTGGGAGAAATGATCCTACAAGTATATGAATGCCAAGTTCAGGTCCAAGATGCCCAAGACTCAATTAGGTGAAATGGGCGTGTAATGAATGCATGAATGAATGAACAGGTGAACAAGCAAGCTCTGTAGGGCTTTTAAGATCAAAACCAGCACTTTCAATTGGGTGACTCCAGTGGCCTTTAGGAACCAATGAAGTGACATCAGCAAACGTTGAGTCTCCTTCTTCCTGTATGAAGTTTGGGGGCTGCATTTTGAACCAATAGCTTCTGAGTTGCCTTCAAGGGCAGCTCAATGTTCAGAATGTTGCAGTAGCCTAGCCATGAGGTGATGATGACATATGTCACTGCTGCAAAAGAGTCCTGATCTCCAAAAACCCACAACTGGCACACCATCCAAATGTCTTTGGAGATTGTCAGTCATCCAGGACATGGTTGTCCCAAAGGGGCTTTTTCAAGAGGCAAATGGACTTTCTAGTTTTTCTCTGAAGATATTTCGCTTATCATCCAAAGTTGGACAAGGCCCCATAACTATGCCTTCTATCTACTGCTTGAGCAGTAGTCATGGGACCAGGACAGGGGTGTCAAACTCACGGCCCACGGGGCAGATGCATCATGCACTGCCCCCCCATCCCCAGTTTAGCAAAGGGGGGGGAGTGATGCGTCATGTGACGATGATGTGACAATGCGAGTTTGATACCCTTGGACCAAGAGAACCCCAAATCATCAACCTGCTTTTTTAGGGAAGCCCAAAGCCAAACTGGTAATTGGAATCAAGCCAAATTGATCAAACAGCTACACAGTCTTGCAGATATTTAATCTGAGTGGTTTAGTCTCACCTGGTTCCGTGTAGCCTTCCAAAGCTGAGTCAGGGTCTTCATAGCACCTCCAGCCCAGCCTAAGGTGACAATATATTATTAAGTATCATTAGGCTACTCATACCTCACCTCAATCTAGCAGATAATCTCTTCCAGAAGTTCTAGATAGGAGCTAAAAAGGATTGGGGAGAAAGACCAGCCCTGTGGTATCTCAGACTGGAGGATCCAGGGGGATTACCTTTTCTTCTTATATGCTGATTGATATTATCTACAGGTAGTTCTCAAGTTACGACCACAATGGAGCCCAAAATTTATGTTGCTAAGTGAGAAATTTGTTAAGTGAATTAGCTGCAGTTGTTAAATTAGTAAAATGTTTGTTAAGTGAATCTGGTTTCCCCATTGACTTTCCTTGTGAGAAGGTTGCAAAAGGGGATCGCGTGACCACAGGACACTGCACCCGTCATAAATGTGAGTCCCTTGTCAAGCATCCAAATGTAAATCGTGGCCATGGGCATGCTGCAATGGTCATAAGTGTGAAAAATGGTCATAAGTCACCTTTTTCAGTACCATTGTAACTTTGAACAGTCACTAAATGAACTATTGTAAATCGAGGACTACCTGTACTTATGTGGGAGATGGTGTTGCCCCTCTAGCCCTTGAAGATGGTTGATGGGGATGCCATGGTTGATGATGCTGAAGGCCAAAAAACAGTCCAGAAGACTAGGAGGACCGCACTTGCCCCAGGCAAGTCCTGATATAATCAACCAGGACAATCAATGCTATTTCTGGCCCATGCCTGAATTCTAGATGTTCTAGAAATATAGAATATTGTTGGAATATTCATGACTGGGAGAGCCATGTGATTGAGTCAGCCAATCTGGCTGAAGTGTTAATTGAGCATGTCCAGAAACTTAGCAAGAAGAAGGGCGTGGTTTACTCAGTCCACCATTAAAGCTTGCTGTGAAAACATCTCAACATGTGATCTGAAACAAAGTGTGGTATTGTTAATGTTTTATTCTACTTATAAAGAAGTTATTTGAATCAGCAAAATGCAGTTATCTTTTGAAGCTTCTGATTTATTGCGTAACTCTGACAGGTTATGGGCCCAGAAATCGCTCAAGAAGTAAAGTTAAAACTGCATTGTAATTTAAAGCTGATAAGAAGCTGTCTGTGTTGTTAAAGGAACAGGCAGACAAGAAAAATAAAGCAGGATGGCTGCTGCTATGGAATTTAAAGACAGTCCAATACCTAAATTGGGGAAGAAAAATTATTTAATTTGGGCTGCAAAAATGGAATGTTTTTTGAAAGCAAAAGAATTATGGGACATCGTAGCAGACCCCCCACAAGTGCTTGGAGCAGCAGATCAAAAGGCTCATGACAAAGCTATGGCTTATCTTCTTTTAAGTCTGGGGGATGATCAATTCTTAAATGTAGCTGAATTAAAGTCTACAAAAGAAATATGGCAGAAATTGAAAGCAGTACATGTCAATGTTTCTGCGTGTAATGTGGTCCAACTTTCGAGAAAGCTTTTCAGAGCCATTATGCAGCCAGGAGATTCTATGGAAGATCATTTAATGAAAATGCAGTCTAATTTTCTAGAATTGGAGCAACGTGGAGTAAAGTTTCCAGAGTCCCAAAAAGTTTTATTAGTGTTAAATAGTTTGGATCAGAGCTGGGAGACTGTATCAGCTATTTTTGAAAGTAAGCCAAAAGCAGATTTGAATTTGGAGGCTTTGAAATCGTGTTTATTGAATGAATATGAGAAAAGGCTTTTCAGCCATGCTGATGGAAAATTCCACAGGCGGGGGCCCAACAAGGAGTACAGTGGAAACTTACAGCAAGTCTCCAGCAAAATTTTCCACAGGCTGCCTATCTCTAGCAACAGCCGAGGTGTCTGCAGACAAGAGGAGAGCAGAGGCAGGAGAGATCAAGTTACACAGCAACAATTCTGCAAGCAAGATAAGAAAGCGTGTTTCATTTGTGGAGAAACCAATCATCTGCAGAAAAGCTGTGCACAGAGAAGAAATATGCAAGACAAGAGACATTATTTGCAAGGACAGATTGCAGTTGCAAAAGTTTGTTATAATAACAATAGAGACAAATGGTTGATTGACAGTGGGGCTAGTCAAACAATTGTTAATAATTCTGACTTATTTTCCAGATTTTTCCCAGGAAACCATGAAGAAGTGGCCTTAGCCAATGGTCAAAAGGCTAAAATCATTGGAAGAGGCGATGTGCAAATTCCATATTTGAAATCCAGGTTTACTGATGTGTTATGTGTACCTGAAATGGAGCATAATTTGTTAAGTGTGTCTAGTTTAGACAAGCAAGGTTATGAAACCACATTTGTTAATGGGAAGTGTCTCATCCAAAGAAATGGGAATGTTTGTGCACAGGGCATAAAAGAGGATAATCTTTATGTATTGCAGGGACAAAAGGTCCCACATTGTTCCCAGATATTTAAAAATGTAACAGAACACAATTCGTGTGTTCATCTTCTGCACAGACGACTTGGTCATGCTAATTTTAAGGTTGTTCAACAAATGAAAGAATTTGCAGAAGGATTAGATTTGAAGGGATGTAAGGCATATTTGGATTGTGCAGTATGCAAAGCATCGAAATCCAAAGCATTCCCAGTTAGCAAGTTTAGCACAAGACAAACCACAAAAGCTCTAGAACTGGTGCATGCTGATTTAATTGGGCCTATGCAAGCCAGTTTGGGAGGAGCAAAGTATGCGCTGGTCATTGTGGATGACTACAGCAGGTTTGGGTTTTGCTACTTACTTAAGAGTAAAACAGAGGTGCTACAGCAATTTAAGCAATGGTTAAGTTTTGTAGAGAGAAGGTACAAACAACAGGTATGTCAGTTGCAAACTGACAGAGGTTCTGAATTTATGTCAACAAATTTTCAACAATGGTTGAGACAATTGGGAATAAGACACAGGCGCACAAATCCTTACACACCGGGAGAGAACGGAGTGGCTGAAAAGAGGAATGGTGTTTTGCAAACAATGAAAGACTCATTACTGGAGGATTCTGGTATGAGCAGGTCATATTGGGGTGAAGCCATACTGACTGCCAATTATTTAGTAAATAGGCTGTGGAGTTCATCCATCAATAATACTCCATATGCAATGCTATATGGGAGAAAGCCTTCTTTAGCACATTTAAAAATATTTGGAAGTACTGCTTGGGTACATATTCCAAAGGCAATCAGAAGAAAGGGACAACAAAAGGCTAGAAAGCTCAGATTTGTGGGCTATGAGCCAGGCTCAAAAGGGTATCGCTTTAGCGATGGAAGTAAAAGGATAGTGATTTCAAGATCTGCTAGTTTTGCAGAACAAAATTGGAACAGAATTGATGCAAATTCTGAAAATGTCTCACTTAGCGACAGTGATCCGCTTAGCGATGGTGATCCACTTAGTGACAATAACTCATGTAATGATGGTGAATCATTTACTGAAGGTGTCAATGTTCAGGGAGGAGAGTCTGAACAAGATATGAAGCCAGAAAAGCTTGAAACACAAGTACAGGCAATGCCACGTAGGTCAGAGCGTAGGAACAGAGGGGTTCCGCCAGACAGGTATTCTGCCAGTAAAGTTAAAGTGTGTAATGTGTGGTATGAGCCAAGAAACTATAAGGAAGTATTGGCATTACCAAAAGTTGAACAAGAAAAGTGGAAGGAAGCCATGGATAAAGAGATGAAATCCATGGGAGATCATGAAGTGTTCACATCTGTGACTTTGCCACAGGGTACGAAAGCTGTAGGATGTAAGTGGGTATATAAGAAAAAGGTATTACCCAATAATGAAGTACAGTATAAGGCAAGATTGGTGGCACAAGGTTTTTCTCAATTAAAGAATGTGCACTATGATGAGGTGTTCGCGCCAACTGTAAAAGGTGAGAGCATAAGACTAGCACTGGCATTAGCATCAGCATATAGGCATAGAATTTGGCATTTTGATATAACCACTGCATTTCTCAATGCTGAATTAGAGGAAGAAATTTATATGGTTCAAGCACCAGGGTATGAAAGTAAAAAACCTAACATGGTGTATAAATTGAGCAAGGCCATTTATGGGCTGAAGCAGTCAGCCAGAAATTGGAATATCTGTTTAGATACTGCATTGAAAGGTCTTGGGTTCAAGAGTTGCAAAGCTGATGGTTGCATATACACTGGAAAGTTACAAGGTGGGAATTGTCTACTATTAGCATTTGTGGATGATCTTTGTTTCATTGCAAAGGATGCATCACAAGTTAAAGAATTTGCTAATAAGTTAGAAAAGAAATTTGAATTAAAGAATTTGGGAGAAATAAAGAATTATCTCGGTGTAGAGATACAAAAAACTGAAAAAGGTGGTTATATTCTCAGTCAAAGGAGAAAAATTGAACAATTATTAGAGAAGTATAACATGAAAGATTGTAATATTGCTCCTACACCTATGAGCACAGATTTTTACAATAGTTTGGGTGAGGACAAAAGTGAAGCCTGTGATCAGGAGATATATCACTCTGCAATAGGGAGTCTGTTATATCTGTCACAGTGGTCCAGACCAGACATAGCTTGTGCAGTGAGCATTCTAAGTCGCTTTACTGCTACACCTACAAAGTTGCATTGGATGGGTGTGAAAAGAATTCTCAGGTATTTGAAGGGAACTGTGAATTTGGGTCTTCAAATAAAGGTCACTGAAGAATTAAAATTGAAATGTTATGTTGATAGTGATTATGCAAATGATGTAAAAACCAGAAAGTCTAATTCTGGAATTGTAATAATGTTTGGAGGGGCTTTAATTGGTTGGAAGTCCAGAAAACAAACAACGGTTGCTATTTCAACTGCAGAAGCAGAGTTTATTGCATTGTCTGAGTTATGTTCTGAAGTAGTTTGGTATGTACAGTTGTTACAAGATTTAAATGTAAATGTAAATGAAGCTATTACTGTTTATGAAGATAATGCTGCTTGTATAAAAATGGCAACAGGTGACAGAGTGAAGAACAGAAGTAAACATGTGGACATTAAGTATTGTAATGTCAGGGAAGCTGTAAAAGAAAAATTAATAAGTTTACATCATTGTTCTTCAGAGGATAATTTAGCAGACATGATGACCAAACCATTGGGTGGCGTCCATTATAGGAAATGTTTAAATCCAATAGGTTTGATGTCTCTCCCAGTAATGAAGGGAGGAGTGTTGGAATATTCATGACTGGGAGAGCCATGTGATTGAGTCAGCCAATCTGGCTGAAGTGTTAATTGAGCATGTCCAGAAACTTAGCAAGAAGAAGGGCGTGGTTTACTCAGTCCACCATTAAAGCTTGCTGTGAAAACATCTCAACATGTGATCTGAAACAAAGTGTGGTATTGTTAATGTTTTATTCTACTTATAAAGAAGTTATTTGAATCAGCAAAATGCAGTTATCTTTTGAAGCTTCTGATTTATTGCGTAACTCTGACAAATATGAGATGATTTATTTCTAGGTTTATTGATACTGTATACAATTTCTGCATTTCAGAAGAAAGGGCACAGCACCAAGAACTCAAGCCACCATTTTCAGTTGTCATTTGAGCTCTTGGTTAAACTCAAATAGAGCAGTACTGTATAGGCAAAAGGCTGGCTATTCTTTCTTACATATTTTTGTGGCATGTCTTGCTGGATGAGAAGCCAGGAGTCTTGTCAAAGTCAGTTTGGCAGAAGAAGGGGAAGAAAACAAGCCAGAAACCAACCATCTATAACTCTTTGAGGGAGAAATGCAGAACTTCAAAGCCCTCTGTGACCTGACAAATATACTGATTGCTAGTTCCTGTTCTGTGCATATCAGCACAAGTTTAGTGGCATGGATAAACATCAAAGGATGAATTAGTTCACTTTGAGTAGTACCTAAGTTCTCTTGTGCCTTTTCAAGCTACCTACAAGTTGATTTATAAGAGGTTTTTTTTAAAGTAAGAATTTTCAGAATGCTTTGTGTTATGGAACTACATGATAGAATACTATCAATAACCGGATCAATTCATTCTGATCCAATTTATTTATAGAATATAGATACATATATTTTATCCTTGTTACAACTGCAAGAGCAGGTAATATATTTTCACTCAAAGACTGTTGCTGTAAGACTGAATCATGCTCTTACACAAAAGTCAGAAATGAAGAGTATGCTAAACTGGGTGAAATACAGCTTCTTCAGATCTAAATCTTAATACTTTAAGAGCTTCCAGTGAGTCAAGGCAAACCAATGCCAATATTTTTCCCTGCTCCACAGATGCAGGGATTTTACAGCCAAAAAAGCAAATGGATGTCAAATCCAGATTGCTGAAATTCTCTGTAGAACAAAGATCTGGAGAATGTCCATACAGTGGATATATTTAAAAAAATTACATATCCATGCTAAAATGCTAGGTTTTGAGATGTAAGAAAAAATAAGGCCACATCTTGGAATTTTTCCCATCTTTAATATAACATATAAGCTGTGCAATTCAATTGAAAAACAAACTGAAATCTTTTAGGGGGGAAACAATAGAAAATGTACAACAATAAATGTGCACACCCTCTTATAAATAGGGATATGGCTGTTCTCAGAATTAACCAATCACATTCATAATGATGTGTAGCAGTCACTACACAACTACCATTAATTAAAGTAACTCTGATCAAATCCATATAAGTTCAGTTGTTCTGGTAGGATTTTTCTGACATTTCCTCAGTTGCCTGTAACAGCAAAAGCCTCAGTCTACAAAGAGCTTGCAAAGCATCAAAAGGGATCCCATTGTTGGAAGATATCAGTCAGAAGAAGGGTACAAAGAATTTTCCAAGGCATTGGGTCAGGGGCGGGTTCCTAATTTTTTTACTACCACTCTGTGGGCGTGGCTTATTTTGTGGGTGTGGCTTGCCAGCCATGTGACCATGTGGGCATGGCTTCTCGGACTGCTGAAGGGAGGGGAACTGAGATAGGTCCTGCTGCCCATTCCCCCTCCCCTCAGCAGCTCGAGAAGCCTCAAACGTGCGAAAATGCCTAGGATCATCACCGCGCATTCATGGCTTCTTGGACTGCTGAAGGGAGGGGAATGGAGATAGCTCCTGCCGCCCGTTCTTTCCGCGTCTCACACACTCCCTCAGCCATCCTCCCCTGCTTGGACTCACTGTGGGATAGGAAGGCAGCGCATGAGCAGTGCCAGAAACTTGGCTTCTGGGCATGTGCAGAAGAATTTTTTTAAAACAAATTAAAAAATTTTTTAAAAAAATGGTGGCGCCCAGGCACCAGCAACCGACCGCACCGGTACTGTGACATCACCAGCGGGCCGCTACCGGTGCTATAGAGTGGACCGCACTGGTAGGAACCCACCACTGCATTGGGTATACCATGGAACACAGTGAAGACAGTCATCAACAAGTGGAAAAATATGGCATGACAGTAACATTAGCAAGAACTGGATATTTCAAATCGATGAAAAACAAGAAGAAAACTGGTTGGAGAGCCTGCCAAGAGGCCCAGGCAATATTAAAGGAGCTGCAGGAATTTCTGGCAAGTACTGGTTTTGAACTACATGTGATAACAATCTCCCACATTCTTCATATATCTGGGCTGTGGGATAGGGTGGCAAGATGAAAGCCTTTTCTTACAAAGAAAAACATGCAAGCCTGGCTACATTTTGCAAAAATGTACATCAAGTCTGACAAAAGCGTGTGAGAAAATGTGTTATGATCCAATGAGACCATGGATGAATTCTTTGGCCATAATTCCAAAAAGTATGTTTGGTGCAAAAACAACTATGTGCACCACCAAAAGTACGGTACACCATGTCCACAGGGAAGCAGGGTGGTGGCATGTTTTGGACCTGTGTTCCTTCAGATGGAACTGAAGCTTTAGTCAAGAAGGAGGGGGAATTGTGAACGGTTCCAAATATCAGTCAATTTTGGCACAAAACCTTCAGGCCTCTACTAAAATGCTGAAGATGAAGAAGATTTTCACTTTTCAACACAAAAATAACTCAAAGCATACATCCAGATAAACAAAATCATGTCTTCACCAGAAGTAGATCAAAGTTTTGGAATGGCCCAGCCAGATCTTGGACCTGAATCCAACTGAAAATCTATGGGGGTGACCCGAAGTGGGCTGTGGGTAGGAGATACAATCTGACAGATTTGGAGCGCTTTTTCAAAAGGTGCTTCAACAAAGTATTAATGTAAGGGTGGGCAGACTTATGTAACCACATTGTGTGTTTTTTATTGTTATTTTCCCCCTAAAAGGTTTCAGTTTTGTTGAGTTCCAATACTGAAGAGTCAGGAGACAGGTTGAGTGACAACAGCTCTTTATTGGATATAGTGAGGAACTCCAGCAAAAGCCCAGACGGGTGGCTCCAGTTTAAATAGGGAGCTCCGGCTGGAAAGAACCAATCAGCAATGAGCACTTCTGATCAATAGAGTGGACCTGGTTGTAAACATCTCAGCTGACATGTAAATCCCAGGACACAACAAGTTTGTTTTTCAATTGAATTGTATAGTGTATGTTATATTAAAGGTGGAAAAAAATTCTGAAGTGATTTATCTTGGTCTGATTTTTTTCCCCTAACACCTCAAAACCATGGCATTTTAACAGGGATATGTAGACTTTTTATATGTACTGTATGTAGTCTGAACAGCTGATTTTTGTAAGTAGACAGAAGAAATTGAAGTTTTTTCAGCTGCTTGCAATAAGCTGGGAGTTGTGGGTTCTATCATACTCTGAGTTATGAATGCAGCCTTTCATAGACGCAAGGCTTGACCAAACCGCTTTTTAATGACTCTGTTTTATTTCTTCAAAAATTGCCTGTTTAAGATTGAAAAACCTTTGGAACCACAAAGCCTACCATCTCTGGGAGAGTTTGTAAGATCTTTATTTTTTTGCCACTTTTTTGCAGTATGCAGCAAAGGAATGGCTTTAGATTTCTTTCAGGCAAGTTGCTAAAAGTGAAATTGGTTCAAAGAAAGACTTTGAAAATTAATTAGAAATATCCTCTTTTGTGGGAAAAATCTGTCTTATTTATCTTTCAGATGCAAAACAAGATGATTACCAAAGCATATGATGGCTACTTTAAAAAAAACCAAGGTTGATCCTGAGTTTGTGAAGTGCTTGAGCTTTTTAACTCTACTGGAACCAAAAGTTGTTACTAAAGATGAACAAACTCCTTTGAAGATAACCCAAATAGACTTTAAGGTGGACTTAGAAGCTACAACTGACAAGAAAGTCATAGAGATTTACTAATGGATTTTGGGTGATCATTTAAAAAATACAAAAGGACAAACTAATAATGTATCAAAAGAATGATGTGGACTACCTTTTAAAATTGAAATACAAGAGACTTACTGAAGTTATTTCATGGAAATTATAAGTGGGCTTGGATAAAGACAAGAACTTTGAAAGAAGAGGCAAAGATAGTAGAAGAAAACAATAGTTAGAATTTTATCTAGGGGGCTTAAGGGTGGCTTAGAAAAATCTAAATCCCAATACTTTAATACAAATTAAAATATGCTTTACAATTCTTGATATAGTTAAAATACACAGTAAAATTTCATAATTATCAACTGAAATTCACACCATCTAAAATCGCAGTTATTTGAACATTTAGTTAATAACATCAACTTTTACCTTTTATTAAACTAACAGATTGTATTTAAAAAAACACAAGCTTTTGTAAACTGTAGCTCACTTAATTAGATGTACAGAGTGACTATGGTAAGATTTAAGTTGGGAGTTTGGAAGAGAAGACAAATTGGTTATGCAGATGCTAGTTACCTGTGAAACAGACTACAAATACCTTATTAAAAGTTAAAAACCCATTGTGTTACTCACGCACTGCCTGACATATCCTAAAAGCCACTCCAAACATCTGATGAAGTGTACTACTATATAGCTCACATTTTTACTTTTCAATAACAATTGTTAGTCTGAAAAGGTACTACCACACATTTTTGCCTCCCATAGATTCCACCATTCCCCTCTTACAATCCCTAGCTTTTAGTTTGGGGGAGGGAGTGGGATTACCAAATAGTAAGAAATGTTTTTAGATTTCTGCTAAGAAATGCCTCAGACTGAGAAGTTCTAGCATCTGACACACCAAAGAAGTTCCTCACTAAAAATGTCTGATTCCAGTCAGCCCAAGCAGTAAAGATATTCTTTTGTAAAACACAACCATGAATTTGAATGCATTTGTAGACCCTCTGTGACATATGGAAAGGAACTGCGCACCTAAGAATTCATCGTATCTTGGCTCTGAAGCAACTTCAAATTGTTCACAAAATTCTCCTGAAGTGTGGTATAAAGAGTTTTGTTGCCTATGGCAAAATACAAGATGGCCATTTTTGCAGTTTCATTTACCGAAGCTTGATGGGCTGGCATTTAGATCTTGAACATTGCCATTTACAGAGTGTTTTGGAGCCAGGTACCAGCCGTACAAAGATCTTCCAGTTCCATGTAGAGAATTCTGATGTATTAGTAGAAGGTTATTAGTAAGTAGTACAGGTTTGTTTGGGGTCCCAGAGTGGGTGGCAAGACCTGCACAGTCCTCTGCACAGATGAGAAAAAGGCAGGAAATTCAGGAGGATCGGCTGGGAAACTTCCACTGGCCGATTCTCACCCTGCCTGATGGCTCTTCTCTCCCTTCTTGACTGTTCTACTAACCAAAGAATTGATGAAATGAGAGATGGTAGCTGGTGTGCTATTGCATTTTATGGCTATTGCATTTTATGGCTTGGGATTAATTAATATGTATTTTCTTCCCTTGAGTAGGGAAATAAATGCATTGCAGTACAGAATTGACATGATCTATAGAATTCTCTGAAGTGGGAAGAGAATTCAGGAAGCCCCAGAAGAAGGATAGTTGTCGGACAATCCCACCCACCCCAACCACCATGGGACCATTTTCTCAGGAGGATGAATAGATGAGAAAGAGAAGGCTGAACATGCACAAAAGTTAAAAATAACTGCATAAATTAAAAACATGTTTCTTTCCTCAGAGCAACCCAAAGGATTATTGCAACAAAACCACGAAAACAATGGGAATAAATAATTGCTGCAAATGAATGCCTGTTCAGCTAATTCTGATGCTTAAAATCATCCTGCATTAAAATCTGTTTATGAAAGGCAAGTTGGCTCAACTAAATTTGTCTCTGTATTCATTGGGCTGAGGATTTATGCCACATGGCAACATCTATGGGAAACATGTTTGAAACTTGGTATCACAGGTAGACGTAACAACTATATGAATGAAGGCAAATATACGTGACCCAGGATAGTGTTGCAGGATCCAATCTGGATCAGTCACCGGGACCAGAGGTTTAGTTTTCCGGGCTTTCAGACTTGTTCTGGAGCCCATCCTCAGGGAACTTCTCTCTTACCAGAATGTGCCAACACATTAGGGATTCTTTGCCAACACATTCTGGTGAGAGAGAAGTTCCCTGAGGATGGGCTCCAGTCAGGGGCAGGTTGCTCACCGGTGCGCTGCGCGTGCATCTCCATGTTTTGTGCGCGTGCGTGCAGCCCCCTCGCGCGATTTTGCTTCCGCGCATGCGCAGAAGCAAAAAAAGCCCAAAAATTCTTTAAAAGAGATGGCAACGCGTGCGACGGACCACCGAAGATGGCACCGGAGCGGTCGCGCGCAAATAGCGCCATCTGCTGGCCGCTACCGGAATGACAGAGTTGACCGCACCGGTAGGAACCCACCACTGGCTCCAGTAAGAGTGAAAGCTCGGAAGACTAAATCTCTGGTCACGGTCATCGACCCAGATTGGATCCTGCATGACTTTATTTATTACATCAGAATACATTTTCCTAAACTGGGTTGGAATGTGTTTTCACAGCATTTCAGCTTTTTTGTTATACTTTCTTGAGGACCAGAAGGCAAAAGCAGAATGCAAACATATTTTTGTGTCTAGAAAACATGCTTGCAGAACCCAGAAGTTTCCTGAACAGATGGTAGAATAGCAGCCAGTAACGAAGAACTTGGTGGAAGTTCTCAACCAAAACTGCAGTTCAGGGGCAAGAAAAGAGTGATTATCAAATAGCTTTTTCTTTTAATTTTTGTATTTTAAATCGTCAAGGAGAACTGAAAGAGGTTTATGCTTGAAACCATCAGTAACACTTGCAAATTTTTGTAGAATAATTTGGGGACTTTCCAGATGTGGCATTTACATGCTAACATATATTGAAAGCTGTAAGATGAGGAAACCCAATGATGGTGAACTTGTGGTAAGTCAACTTCATTTGATGCAATTGTATCCAGTATCTTTTCTTTCTTTCTTTCTTTCTTTCTTTCTTTCTTTCTTTCTTTCTTTCTTTCTTTCTTTCTTTCTTTCTTTCTTTCTTTCTTTCTTTCTTTCTTTTTTAAAATTTTTATTACACTTTTTACATTAAAACAAATTGTTACATTCTGGTTTATGGACAATTGTTCCACTTTTGTTCTTTTCTTGTTCGTTCGTCCCTCTTTGGTATTTGCAATAGACAAACATATTATATTTACATATATTATATACATATATACATTGTTCCACATTACCCTTTTCCCCCTATATTCCTTTCATATACTGTAGTAACATTTTGGAACATATAACCCGATTCTATTGTTATGTTTTTTTACCCACTTCTTAATTTATGTCTTCCAAGAGTAAAATCCTATCCTGTACATCTATTTTCTATTTTCTATTATCTAACCATTTATACCACTCGTCCCATATCTTATAATAATCTGAGTTCTCTTCATCATTTAATGCTTCGGTGAGTCTGTCCATCTCTACCACTCTAATACTTTGTTGCTCACTCGTTCTTCTGTTGGTATATTATGATTTTTCCACATTTGGGCAAATGTTATCCTTGTTGCTGTATCTTTTCTATTGGCCAAATAAAAAGAAAAAGAAAAACTAAATAAAAACTCCAAGACGCATCATTCAAGAGACTAGAGAGTCAATTCACCTTAGGAAATTCCCTTACACAAAATTAAATTATTAGTTTATTTAGTTTAGTGCCTGGTGCTTATGTTTATTTTGGAAATCTCATCTGTGCACACCATATCTAGCAACAGGTAACTGCAAAAAGTTAAAGGTTTCTAACTCTCTTTTCTGTTGTCTTGTGGCCATATGAGCTTTTACACCCTCAGTCTCTTACCTCTACATCAAGGAGCAGCAACTCCCTTTTAAAAAAAGTGAGAATGTATTGCAAATGTAAGTTCTCTTATTATTCTCATGAGCTATACCTGCCAGAATATTTGTTTGGTAGGCATTCTGGTTAGGCAAGAATCCTGCATTTTGACTAGCTGGAGATAAGCTGCCCAGTGTCTTATTATAGAGTGAGATGGGTGGCATATAAATTTAAGAAAGAAGTAAATAATAGTCTCAATTAAGAGGAAAGGTGCACTTGAATAAAATATTAATGTGCCAGTATGATGAATAGGCAGATATGGAGAGAGAAGGGCTGGGTTTATGGATAATCACGGGGGAAAGGAAAAACTGGGTTGGTTTATACTTAAACTAGCCCTCTTTCTCCATCTTCAATATTTGTTGACTTGGCCTTTAGTGGTGTGGAGTGAATTTGCCATATCTATAAAATACAACAAAACTGTTATACAAACAAAATACATACAAAATTCAAGAACCTCAATTCAAAGCATTGCTAACATCTCATTTAAATATGAAAATGTATACAGCTTCACTGTAAATTGGTACAGTGAAGAAGGTAGGTGGTTAAGAAATATGAAATACAAATCAATAAATAAGAAGGTAGGTAGGTAGATGCATTTATTAAAGCTTCAGCAATTGTTGGTTAAAAAAAAACAGTCCACAAAATGCTTTCATAATCATTCAATTAATACAAATACTAGAAGCTACTTTGACTCAGAAATATTTACAGAAGGCAGAATAAATAAATTTAACCGAATTATCCACTAAAAACCAAACTTTGTCTCCCTACACTTTAAATTTTTTTATAGCCTTGGGCTTTTCCTAGCTATTTTTAAAAAAGTAATTCTCCCTCATTTGAAATATGAGTATTTAAAAATATACTTTAGATAGCTTATTTTAGTTCACTATTTTTGCAATGTGATTATGTGCTTATTGTTTTCGCAGATTGTATATGTGGTAATGCTGGTATTTTTAACTTTGCCCACACATTCTTCAGGGATTTTTGCCTTATAAACTATTTTTTCACATTGTTTTCTAATTAATGGCTATATTTTTTTGGATCTCTTCCTTTCCTTCAAGTGGAAAGTTAACTCTTAAATACAATGTTTTTCTCCCCAGAATCTTTTCTTCTACATATGCTGAGTTTTGATATTGTCATTTCCAAGAAATTCAACTATATTTACATCCTGGATTTGTTCCCATCTCTCACTTAAGAAAAATTAAATAGTGACTCTCCAGACCTAGCACCAGTAGTAAGCAAATTACTGTGAGAAATATCTCTGTTTACTTACTGTGTAACTTTCTTCATAAATCTACCAATTATGAGTGTGGTAGTTGTTTAGCATTAGACTTCTAGATCAATCTCCACACCTGGAAAGGGAAGAGGAGCATATTCACCACACCCACATCTTGTTGCATTATTCTTGGTTCATCAATCTTTAACATCTTTTTTTTTTACAACCCGGTAATCCTTTGTTTCATGGTGGGGTTGGGTTGACTGGAGCTGAGCATTTACTGGCTGGATGCCCTTCCTGATGCCTACGCAGACTTTGCAACAGGTATTTTTTCTTTGTGTCCTGATAGAGAAACATCTGTCGCTGCCTAGGATTGAACTCTCAACCTTCTGAGTAGGAGGTGAGCATCTTCACCTTTACACCACAGCGCCGCTCCTTTAACACCTACTTGAACATGTGAAAAAGGCTGCTATGTATTGTAGGGAGCCTATGGAATGCTGAACCAAATGAACTGACGACAGTATTAGGCCAGGGGAATTTGCTGAAGTGACAAGTGAGCAAATGTGGTCCTTCTTATGTTATTTCAAAATATATGAATCATTTTTGCAGCACAATCTTAATAAGAATTTTAAAGGGAATTCTAAGTTCTAGATCATAGCCCTAGAGAACTCCAAAGAAAGTTTTTATTCTGTAAACCACATCTTCTACTAATAATGATTACACTTTTGTTCAACTTAAAATTAGACATCCCGAATAATTACTGTTCTGAAACTATCAATTTATTATAATTTCTCAGCCGAACTAGTCTCATTGATGGCCAAGAATATCATAAGATAGTCTTTCCCAATAATTTCCAGATGTGATGGTTTGTAGCTCATACCACCCTCCACCAATAGTCATGTTCAAAAGGAATTGAAATTCATAATATCTGGAGTGCACCAGGTTTGGAAAGGCTGCCTGAAAGCAGTTGCAGAAGTAAATTGTGCCCTCTGATTTATGTCCCATCAAATCTTGAGTATTACCACTTCTGGATTTCCAAACATGTGTTTCTTTGGAAATATCCATATAGTCCTGTCCTGCTTAATAAATATAACAGACATCAGACCAACATCTAGTGATAGAATCAATCTGAATGCAAATTGCTCAGCATTCTCCACAGAATGAGGGAAGCAATTGACTTTTTCTTTCCAAACCGTAGCCAGTTTTGTTAAATGAGCATATATAGGCACTGACTCATGCACATTCAGTTTTCACATCATAAAGTTTGGAATGATGGTCTGAGTTAAAGAAATAATTAGACAAACTCTTCTGGATTCCTGTTTTTTCCCCTACCAATAGATCAGGGGCGGGTTTCTAATATTTTTTACTACCACTCTGTGGGCGTGGCTTGCCAGCCATGTGACCGGATGGGAGTGGCTTCTCGGACTGCTGAAGGGAGGAGAACTGAGATAGGTCCTGCCGCCCATTTCCCCTCCCCTCAGCAGCTCGAGAAGCCTCGAACGTGCGAAAATGCCTAGGATCATCACCGTGCGTTTGTGGCTTCTCGGACTGCTGAAGGGAGGGGAATGGAGATAGCTCCCGCCGCCCGTTCTTTCAGTGTCTCACGCGCTCCCTCAGCCATCCTCCCCTGCTTGGACTCACTGTGGGGTAGGAAGGCAGCGCATGAGCAGTGCCGGAAACTCGGCTTCTGGGCATGCGCAGAAGAAAATTTTTTTTTAAATTAAAATTTTTTTAAAAAAATTGGCAGCACCCAGGCACCAGCAACCGACCGCACCGGTACTGTGACGTCACCAGTGGGCCGCTACCGGTGCTATAGAGTGGACCGCACTGGTAGGAACCCACCACTGCAATAGATATATCCATACTCTCAGGAATATGTCTTCCCAAACTCAATCAACAGTATGAAACAGCAATTGAGAGACGCATGGAGAGTTGAGTCTTCCTGGTTAGGATATTTTGCAATTTTCTAAGGATCTAATTGATTGCCAGGAGGACTATAATTTACATTTATCTGCAATCTCTTTACAATTCCAGATTTTGTAGGATTGTATATAAGCTTTTGAAACATTACTTATACTCACAGCAATTCCTAGGAGAGTAGGAAGTCATCTAAATTCCAACATTTAGTTCTCTGATTAACCCGCATTTATAATGAAATAAATTGGCTGATTACTGCACAAGAGTTTTGAACAGTGGATATATCCAGTGAGATGTATGGTCTAAAGAGGATGCTTGACTTAATTTAAGGTGCCCTAATTTAATGCTATACTTGAGAGACCCTCTGCGGAATGTAAACATCCCTTGCTAATAATTTTATTCTTCGGGGCTGCCATGAAGTTGTATTTATTTCACTTCCATCCCATGTGTGAGACAGGTTTATGTTGTCTTCAGGCATACTAGAAAGTTATGGTGATGTTTTCCATTTTAAGCCAAAAGCATCCTACAGCAGCTTCAAATAATATGAAATTGGTTACATGTCACTGCTCATTACACTAGAGGTACAGTCAGGTCAGAGGTGGGTTCCTGCCGGAGCTGCCCAGTACGCAGCTCCGGTAGGGGGCAGACGATTGCACAACTGCTCCGGAGCCCTTTCTGCCAGTCCATTTTTTTGGGTGATTTTGGGTTGATTTTGCTTCTGCGCATGCAAGGAAGCAAAATTGCGCCGAAATCTTGTGAGGGGATGCGCGAGCGTGCGAGATTTCGGTGAGATTTTGCCTTCGCACATGCGTGGAAGCAAAATCACGCCAAAATCTTGTGCGCGCGTGTGTCCCCTCGTGAGATTTTGGCGCAATTTTGCTTCCTTGCATGTGCAGAAGCAAAATTGCGCGAGGGGGCACACACGCGTAGCGAGCGCCCCCCCCGAAGTGTGAAGATGCGCGCGCATGGCTCCGGCAGCGAGGTAAGTGAGCAACCCGCCCCTGAGTCAGGTAACCAGTAGTTGGAAGGGTTAGAGCAGTGGTTCTCAACCTTCCTAATGCCACGACCCTTTAATATAGTTCCTCATGTTGTGGTGACCCCCAACCATAAAATTATTTTTGTTGCTACTTCATAACTGTAATTTTGCTACTGTTATGAATCGTAATGTAAATATCTGATATGCAAGATGTATTTTCATTGTTACAAATTGAACATAATTAAAGCATAGTGATTAATAACAAAAACAATATGTAATTATATATTGTGAAATATTTATTTCTAATTACAAATAAATGAAATTTTGTCTTGAAGCATGGTGTAGCATAGGTAGGATGGTGTTAGGCGACCCCTGTGAAAGAGTCGTTCGACCCCCAAAGGAGTCCCAACCCACAGGTTGAGAACAACTGGATTAGAGTGTGATGTTTTGGACATTTCAGGCTGATGTGGGCAAATGTTCCCTTCCTCAAATCCTTGATCAGCCTTGCCTAATCCTATGTTGCTATTGTCTTGCTAAAGAGTTGGACAAAGCAATGTAATGTTTGCAATGCTTTCAGGTACGGGCAAAAATAATGGAACTGTAATTTAGCATGAGAATTTCCTTTGTGTTTTTCTAGAAAACCACTGTAGCTGTGTGCAAACAATTCCCTGCCACAAACATATGTCTGCCTGTATAACACAACATGTTGATCACTATTTGCAATTTCCACAGAATGGAGGAAACAATTGACAGCTAGTAAAGTTAAATTTGGAAAGCACCAGATTCTCTGTTTCTGTTGTGGACAATATACTAGTTGTTTTACCCATGATTATATCATTTACTATCGCATTACCGGAGTTTAATGAGGTTATTGCTGTAAACAAGGCTGCAACTAGGGCTACCACATAAACCATTTTTGAACCAAGGTACTTTGAATGGGCTAATTTACAGAATGTGTCCCAAATCTGGGCTCCATGACTCCCAAGGGAATAAAATTTGGGGAGCTTATGGCTGTTGTTGGGATATTGGTATAGTCATGTGATCTTTATTTTCAACATTCTGGGATAGTTTCCCAACCAGTCTCACAATCCTTCATTCCATTCCCCACCCAGCAGCAGTCATTGGGAAGGGAAGGGAGAAGGGAAGCCAGTAGGAAGTCAGAAATCACTCCTGCTTCCACTGCCTTTTTGCTTGACCTTGGTTATTTTATTTCTCTGTTACTGGGAATTGCCAGTAACACATTTAAACTCCCATTTAAATGTGGCTGCAATTGTAACCTCTTGAATTCTTTCCTCTTTATTAAGCATTCAGGGGAGGGAGAGAGAGAGAGAGAGAGAGAGAGAGAGAGAGAGAGAGAGAGAGAGAGAGAGAGAGAGAGAGAGAGAGAGGGAGGGAGGGAGGGAGATATATATCTATATATCTATATATCTATATATCTATATATCTATATCTATCTATCTATCTATCTATCTATCTATCTATCTATCTATCTATCTCTCTCTCTCTCTCTCTCTCTCTCTCTCTCTCTCTCTATATATAGATAGATAGATAGATAGATAGATAGATAGATAGATAGATAGATAGATAGATAGATAGATAGATAGATAGAGATAGATATAGATATAGATATAGATAGATATATAGATATAGATAGATATATAGAGATATAGATATAGATATATAGATATATAGATATATAGATATATAGAATAGAATAGAATAGAATAGAATAGAATAGAATAGAATAGAATAGAATAGAATAGAATAGAATAGAATACTTTATTGGCCAAGTGTGATTGGACACACAAGGAATTTGTTTTTGGTGCATATGCTCTCAGTGTACATAAAAGAAAAGATACATTTGTCAAGAATGGTTGTCATAGGGTTCAAGTAAGCAATCAGGAAACAATCAATATGAATATAAATCGTAAAGGTACAAGCAACAAGTTACAGTCATACAGTCATAAGTGGGAGGAGATGGGTGATAGGAATGATGAGAAAAACTAATAGTAATAGTAATGCAGCCTAGTGAATAGTTTGACAGTGGTGAGGGAATTATTTGTTTAGCAGAGTGATGGTGTTCGGGAAAAAACTGTTCTTGTGTCTAGTTGTCTTGGTGTGCAGTGCTCTATAGCGACGTTTTGAGGGTAGGAGTTGAAGCAATTTATGTCCAGGATGCGAGGGGTCAGTAAATATTTTCATGGCCCTCTTTTTGACTCGTGCAGTATACAGGTCCTCAATGGAAGGCAGGTTGGCAGTAATTGTTTTTTCTGCAGTTCTGATTATCCTCTGAAGTCTGTGTCTGTCTTGTTGGGTTGCAGAACCAAACCAGACAGTTATAGAGGTGCAGATGACAGACTCAATGATTCCTCTGTAGAATTGTATCAGCAGCTCCTTGGGAAGTTTGAGCTTCCTGAGTTGGCGCAGAAAGAACATTCTTTGTTGTGCTTTTTTGATGACGTTTTTGATGTTAGATGACCATTTTAGGTCTTGAGATATGATGGAACCTAGAAATTTGAAGGTCTCTACTGTTGATACTGTGTTGTCTAGTATTGTAAGAGGTGGTAGGATGGGAGGGTTTCTCCTAAAGTCTACCACCATTTCTACGGTTTTGAGTGTGTTCAGTTCCAGATTGTTCCGGTCGCACCACGAGGCTAGTTGTTCAACCTCCCGTCTGTATGCTGTTTCATCGTTGTCTCGAATGAGGCCAATCACTGTTGTATCATCTGCAAACTTCAGTAGTTTAACAGATGAATCGTTTGAGATGCAGTCATTGGTATATAGAGAGAAGAGAAGTGGTGAGAGTACACAGCCTTGGGGGGCCCCTGTGCTAATTGTTCAGGTATCTGATGTGATTTTGCCTAGCTTCACCTGCTGCTTCCTTTCTGTTAAGATATATAGATATATAGATATAGGGCCCATTCAGTGCAGTTAGCATGTTTCACCCATTGAGTGCTATGCTCTCTGGACTGCTTCCTTTCACTGGCTTCGTACAACTGATATTTAGTAGTTGTCTAGCAACTTGGTCAGTCTAGGCCAGCCATGGTTCTATGCAATACTGAGGATGGCCTTTGGAGAATAATTTCTCAGGCCATGTGCTGACTTTCAGAAGAACTTGGGAAAAGCAACAAGGAAGTCATACATAACCTGTGACCTTCCCATGTGTTATCTGCATTACATGGCAGATGAAGTCCAAAGCAATACATTTCCAAAGAGAGGATGTTCCCACAATGTGCCACAATGTATAGACTGACCTTTGGAGATAGTTGTACAAATGCCCAATTCACACCTTTACCCAGATTATCTCATCATTTAATTTGCTTCATAAAATTGTTATGATGCTGAAATTGCAGTGTGATAATGCTGGAAAAAGGGACAATAAGTATAGGGGGAAAAATAGAATTTAGAATTATCCCAGGAGTACTTTAGAGATGGATAAACTTCACATTCTTTCTTGCTTTAGATCTATGCTTTAACAGTTTATAAAAGTTCATCTGGCATGTAATGCGGATAACACATGGGAAGGTCACAGGCTATGTATGACTTCCTTGTTTTGGACAATAAAGGATGGTAGTTCCTTATGAAGAGGATGAGAATGCCACAAGAAAGAGAAGAGCACTTTGCAGAGATTTTTTTTAAAAAACGGGGGCCCTGAGCCCTCCTGAGAAGACTTATCTCTGCTGATGGTTCATATTTTCAGCCATGGGGGGGGCATCCAATGAGGGGGGGGGGTTGCATTCATAAGTGGTATTTTATGTTTGTCTTTCTCTAGAGGAGAAATGTGATTGTAGGGCCAAAGAGGAGGACCCCTGGCTTAATTTCAAAAGCTCTTTACCAGCTATCAGTTCAAACTGTGGGGAAGAGAGAAAACAAAATATCAGAAAGGTAAAAGAGAAAGGGAGAGAAAGTGATGTGCCAGGAAAAAAAATGGCATCAGAATGGATGTTGTGAGTGATCAGCCCTCAACTGGTTACTACAGAGCAAATATGGCTCTGCCATAATGCAGCCAAGAAGATTCAGTTAAACCTAGAATCTGGGCATGTGCCTCATTCCTCTGCTCTGTACATATCCTGGTTGCTATCTAAGAGCTGGTCTCTCTGTAATAACCTATGAAATTTTTACGACAGGGTATCTTAAGAATACTTGTTTGTAGTTTGCTGCCATTTCAGATCACACCCTTAAAATCAGTTTTACTTTTTTTTCCTCAGTACCCCTGAATTGTAAAGAAGGGGAACTTACTAATGTAACTGAGCCCTTATTATTAGGATCATAAGCTTGTTTGGTGTTTACCATAGTATCTGTGTGTCTGTGTGTCTGTGTGTCTGTGTGTCTGTGTGTATTTATTTATTTATTTATTTATTTATTTATTTATTTATTTATTTATTTATTTATTTATTTATTTATTTATTTATTTATTTATTTATTTATTTATTTATTTATTTATTTATTTATTCGAAGTTCTTCTATGCCGCGCTACTTCCTCAAGACTCAGGGCGGCGTACAACATTTTAGGGATCATTATGTATGGCTTAGCCTTAGCATGTTATGTGAATACAACTCATTTTAGCTTATGAATTCAGGAAAAGATTTAATTCATGATTAGGTTAAGTGCATTGGGTGAACATAGTCGTAATTGCATTTGGGTTACTCAATCACACCTCCTAATATACAGATTGTATCATTTTGTGGAACATTTAATGTCATACTGTTTCCATTTCTGCTCTCCCTCATCAGAAAATGCAACCCAAATGATTTGTCCTCCATTGCAGAGGGGAGTGGGAGAAACAGCCACCAACCTGCAGATTAGTCTGTAGTTTCCTATTTGCAGTGTCAGCATTAAGTCCATTGTCTGGCATACTGGAGACAGGGGTGCCTGCTGTTGTGTCTCAATTGTTGATTGTGCATTCTGTTCAGACCAATATTAACCTATTCACACCATGTTTGACTCAGAGGCACAATCTGTGCCATGACCTTTTCCTTCTCACTTCCTCTCCATTAGATAATGAGATCCAGGGATAAATATACGAGAGCTTTGATGGCTGGGACTATGTGGATGATCTCAGTCTGTTTTAGTGATATGAAGATTTAAACATATACATATCTCTCAAAATACAAATCCAGGCCATCTCTTTCCATGAAGTGGCTAAGGGGCCTATTGTTTTGTCCTGGGAAAAGGTGGTTGGATGAGACATTTAAATGTGGTCTTTCAATGCCTTTGCTTTCTCTGCTTGTGCAGCAGCAAGAAGATAAGCCCAGAAGCCACTAAGAGAGTGAAAATACTGCTACAAATAGATAATGAAGAATTGGTTTATGTGCATTTTATTATTAACTAGCTGATTACCTGGTGTTGCCCAGGTATTTATTTATTCCAATCTTGTATTAGACAGGAAAATGAATGAATTATATCTATAGTGTCAAATCAAAGCAATTTTATTTACAGGGTTTTAAAAGTATAAGGACCTTGTTCAAATCCCAACTACAGAACCTGTAGACAGCTGGGGGATTTATAAGCGCCACCCCCTGCCTCTGCCACCACCTGTTTTACCATTTCCTCAAACTGGGCCTGGGACTGGAACATAAATCCCTGAGTTGGCCCATGCTGCGCCTCCTCCACCCCTGCTGAAATAGGCCGGGTCTTCTCTCTGGCTTCCATACTTGTTTTGCCTTGGTTGGGGTGGTCCCGTCCTTCATGCGATGAGTTGGGGTGAAGGACGATCCTGGGAACACAGGCCAAAGCTGTGAGGTGGAGGCAGATGATCCGCTTAGGCTGTGGCACGCTCAATCAAAGGCCTCTGTACTGGCCTAATCAGGCTTCCTTTGCTTTGTAGGCCTACTGTGTGAGGGAGGCCTAGGCCTGAGTTGGGGCGAAGGACGATCCTGGGAGTACAGGCCGAAGCTGTTCCTTGTGAGAGTAGGCCGCTGCGGTAAGGTGGGGGTGGGCGATCCGCTTAGGCCATGGCGCGCTTACTCAAAGCCCTCTGTACTGGCCTAATCAGGCTCCCTTCGCTTCGTAGGCCTACTGTGTGAGGGAAGCCTAAGCCTGAGTTGGGGTGAAGGATGATCCTGGGAACACAGGCCAAAGCTGTTCCCTGCAAGATCAGGCTGCCGCAGTGAGGTGGGGGCAGGCGATCCACTTAGGCCATGGCACGCTCAATCAAAGGCCTCTGTGTGAGGGAGGCCTAGGCCTCTTCAGAAAAATGCTGAGCTAGGCTCAGTGTACAGAACACGATCGTTGTTCTGAAAGGCCACCCCTAGGGGTGCTAGGGGTGTCTTATCCCCACAGTATTTTTCACCAGATAGTAAGTCATATGTATACCAAGTTTGATTGAAATTGCTCGAGGCGTTCCATACATTGAGGGTTGACTCACCCTCCTACATACCGAGGGTGAGTCAAAAAGTAATGCCCTTTTCTTTAGGACAGGTATAATTACCAACACAGGAACATGTAGTTGTACTTCAAAATGAAGTTGATCCTCTGTGGATCACATCCCTACTTCTCAACATAGTCACTGTTTCTCTCAATAGCAATGTTCCACCTTCGAATGAGAGTATGTATCCCTGCCTCGTAAAATTTTGTTGACTGTTCTTTGAGCCACTTCTTCACTGCAGTTTTCACTTCCTCGTCACTGGAATAATGTTTGCCTCTCAAACCCTCTTTCAAACCACCTGCATACATTGCTATAATCTAAAGTATTGTCCTCAAACACATTTTGTAATCGTCTGTTATTGTTCACAGGGGTTTCCCCCTCAGCAACAAGGAATTCAATCACTGCTCTTTGTTTTTGACGCAACTCTAAGTGGGCAGCCATTTTGAATTTTCCTTGCGAGTCTATAAACCTGAAAAGTAAGAAACAAAATATTTCAGAATGTAAATGATATAATCATTTATAACTGGGAAAAATTCCAGGTATTTTTATCAAAAACTTCACCTGAAATAAAGAAAATGGCATTACTTTTTGACTCACCCTTGTACATACAGCCATTTTTATATATAGATATAGATATAGATATAGATATAGATATATAGATAACAACATTGCCCAATTATTTAGAATATGAAGAAAATAGGTCCAGCAAGGACTCTGTGGGATTGGCACACCTTCACCAGGTGGGAATGTTTTCCTTTATCGATCCATTTGTACAGATAAGTGGCACTCAATTTCTCAGGCACAAGCTGGCTGGGATGTAAAGGATTTAGCACATACAGATTAAGAGGACTGCCACAAATGCGATATGTTGGATATTACCCTGTTTCCACCAAAATAAGACATCCCCTGATAATAAGCCCAATCAGGCGTTTGAGTGCATAGCAATAAGGCCAAGGGCTTATTTCAGGGTTCAAAAAAATATATGACAGGGTTTTATTTTCGGGGAAACATGGTAGATTTTGTAACTGAATATAAAGTGGAAGTCCACCAAAGCAGATCCAGGTGTTTAGCACATCCCTTCACTACAACCTAGCTGAAGTGCCTACATGCCCAAGGTCAAGGCCATATCAAGGCCAATCAAATCACACAACCAAAGATAAATTAGCGTTCCAAAGCTGATGCAGTGTGCACATCTTAAGTACGTAAATCTTGTTCCCAAAACTATACAAATATCATTAAAAAGTGCACTTCTTCTTTTGTGTGGCACCACACTGTCCCTTCTTTAGAACAGCCACGCCCAGAAAGGAGGAAGGCAGAAAATAGAAGCCTTTAAAAGCCTAGTTCTTAGGAAGGAAGAAGCACAGAATCACAGGCATGCCCAAGAGAAGACCCAGGCTGGTTAGTCTAATTGTGAAACCATAATTATTTCTTTGGTGGGAGAAACAGCATTCAGGTGTCTATCCTAAAAAGCTCTTTTAGAGCACTTTATTTTAGGCTATCTAATTAATCGGTGTGCTCATATATGAAAAGCTGATGCTCTTTGGTATTTGGATCCAGGAGTTTCATCATAATTAGAAGCAGAGCCTCGGCCATTCATAGCTGTAGTAGTCAGAACTAAATCCAAACTATTTCCTGTTTAATTACATCAGGGCTTCTTTCCACTCTGAGAGCTTCGAGCACAGCACAAAAGCAGGAAGGGCAATTTATGCACATCGGCCTCCTATTTTTTCCTGCCCAAAGCCAGACCCTGCTTCTCTCACCTTCTGTGATGGGAGCAGGTCCGTCTCACCCAAGCCACCAACGGCACAGTGATATTGTTTAATGGTTGTTAGTGGGTCTGCAGATGTGTTTGTGTAGTTCATATTACACCTTGCCCAAATCCGCCTTGCTTTTCTCTCCTCAGCCCCATCTGTCCATTGACTTTGCTGATACAAAGACTGTCTTGGTAGAAAGCTATTTCAGAGTGTTTATTGGGTCAATCTTTGTGGATGTACAACATTGGGCTTCCCCTTAGAGGTATGTTGACTAGGTTCACTCTGACCAAATCACAGGTGGGTAGTCTGGGATCCTAAGGATGCTTGTATCCCCGAATCTTTTTTACCTTTTTTCTGACAGCAACTGCAACAGTCATTGCTATTTAACTGTGGAAAAGTGGAGATCCTGCCTACCAATCTCTTTTCAAAACTAGAGAAAAAAACAAAACCACCGGTACTATATAAGTACACCATAAGGACTGTTTACATTAGATCAGTGTTTGCCTATATGTCCTTTACTCTCCTGAAAAGTTTCAAAAACATTTCAAAGGAGTTTCAAAAAAGTTTCAATTCAGCCCCTTATTATTCCACATTTGATCATCCTAGTATACAATGACATATTTAAATAAACCACAATTGCTAGGTTCACAACAATTTACTGGGATTTTTTTTTAAAGGTGAACCACTATATCCCTAAGGGTATTTGCAGACTATCACACCAGCAAGTGGTTTTAAACATTTTTAGTACAGTTATGGTTGATGATACTTTTATATATAGGAATTCCAAAATACATTGATTTCTGATAAAAAGATAATGAGAAGGCTGAAGTTATAGGGGGTTATATTCTTACTTTCAGTTTCCTCCTCTTTGCTTCTGAAATCATCTGTGAGGATTACTAAGGATCTATGGAAGACAGTCTTGGAAGCAGACTAAGCCCAAACCAAACCAAACACATAATGTTCATACAATGTATGAATGCAGGCTTGAAGTTGTAGTAGCTGGAATTAAGTTTTCAGTCTAGTGAACCTTCTGATTTTCTCATACAACCAAGTCAACCAAGTTTGTTGAGACAAGACAATCTGCACAACACCCCTCAACTGCGTACTTTTCATTTGCACAGGCTGACTGAGCAGTACATTGCACAACTGCATGCCCAAAAAAGAGCCCCTTGCAAACCAACTGAGAGCAAGCACAGCCAAATGTTCTGCACAAGCTGAAACTGAGTAGACATCTCCTCCTGAAGAACACTGGATGGCCTAGAGCAGGGATCTACAACCTTGAACACTCAAAGAGCCACTTGGGCCTATTTCCCATAGAAAACAAAACACTGGAAGCCACAAAACCTGGGTGGGCGTGGCCAACTCCACGTCACTCACTCCCACTCAGTCACATGATGCCCCCAGCCATGCCTACCCAGGTTTTGTGGCTCCTCGTGTTTTCTTTTCTATGGGAAATAGGTATCTCCCTCTCTGTCTTTCTCCCTCTCTCTGTCCCATCTCTCTCCCTCCCTCCCTCATCTTTCTTTCTCCCTCTCTATCTCCCTCCCTCTCATCTCTTTCTCTCATCTCTCTTTCTCTTTTTCTCTCCCTGTCCTCTTTCTCTCTCATCTTTCTTTCTCTCATCTGTCTTTCTCTTTCTCTCTATCCCCCTCTCTATCACCTCCTCTCTGTATCTCCCTCTCATCCCCCTCTCTCATTTCTCTTTCTCTCTCTCTCTCTCTCTCATCTCTTTCTCTTTTTCTCTCTGTGTCTCCCTCTCCCTCCCTCTCTCTCATCTCTCTTTCATCTCTCACTTTCCCTTTTTCTATCAGCAGGCAGGCCATGGAGGGGGTATTGGGCTTCCCTCTGCCCCATGCCAAAGGAAAGCAAGCCGGGCTTCTCCTTCCCTCCTTCCCTTCCCTCTTCCCCATGCTCCTTTCCCCCCACTCAATCCTACTTCGGGACAGAGGAGTGCGTGCTGGAAACGCGTGTTAGGGCAATATTGGAGCATGTCTTCTGACCCTCCGGCACTCGCCCATAACTCTCTGCGCTCTTCCAGGCCTGGCTTGCTGAGCTGGGGGAGCAGCCCTGATGTCTCTGCTGCCCCCCCCCCATGGCCTCAGACATCACTGTCCAGGGAAGGCACAGTGGAAACATAGCTCTTGCTGGGGCAAAAGAGCTGAGATCGGGGAAGGCACAGGCAACAGAAAGCAGCACGTTTCAAAGGCGGCAGCTTGCGTCTGGAAGTGCTGAACAGCATCCTGCTGCGAGAGCCGGGCCATGCCTCTCTGCCATCCAACTCGCCAATGGGGGCATCTCCACCTCCCACTGGGCTGTTGTGCTCGGTGCTTGGTGGGGGAGGGGAGCACTTCCCACGCTGCCCCCTTCTTTTTCTTGGCCCCGCCGACAAGGGACGAGGAAGGCCAGGCTTGGGGTATGGCCACCATCCCGCAAGATCCGCCCCAAGCCCTCTTTGCTGGCGGCAACAGCAAATGTACCACGATGAAGGCAGAATACTGTTGCTGCACAAAGGCAAGTGCAGGGGTCGCTCCCACTCTAAGGCTCCGGCCATGCCACTGCCACAACAGGGCAACGGCTCTTTCATCCCTCTGCCGTGACAGGGTGACAGGGAGCCACAGCAGAGGGCCCAAAGAACCGCATGCGGCTCCAGAGCCGCAGGTTGCAGACCCCTGGCCTAGAGATTGCTGGGAGAGGTTAACACTCAGAGTGATTTTAGGGAGCAGAGGATGTTTGACTGATAGACTGTAGGGTGAGGAAGACAAAAGGTTCATTGATACTGTATCTCACTATAAAACCTTCCGATGACTATAGCCCTGCTACGATGGCTGCTTGAAGAACATTCCTCTCTAATATCTGAGCGAATTCAGTTCTTATAATAAATGGTCTTTCAGATTTCAGATAGCTACATGTTCATAACCCTAGGAAGAACTATACAGTTCTTACATTGGGCTGCATTACTATTACTATTAGTTTTTCTCATCGTTCCTATCACTCATCTCCTCCCACTTATGACTGTATGACTGTAACTTGTTGCTTGTGTCCTTACGATTCATATTAATATTGATTGTTTCCTGATTGCTTACTTGAACCCTATGACAACCATTCTTGACAAATGTATCTTTTCTTTTATGTACACTGAGAGCATATGCACCAAAGACAAATTCCTTGTGTGTCCAATCACACTTGGCCAATAAAGAATTCTATTCTATTCTATTCTACAGATCTTTTCATGCTGAAGAACATTTTTGTAGTCAAAATGTCTTAAAGAAGGGCCATTAGAGTATATGCATATATGAAATATATATTTTCTGTAATTAAGTGGATTCCTTTTTTAAGTCTACACAGAGCAAACATGCAGGTAAAAAAATATGTATCCTGCAGGTACAAATTAGTCTTATAAGTCTATTTCTCCTTTCCTTCTTGCCATTTTGGTGTTATGTACAGACTAATCTGGGTGGTATCACTTGCCCAAATATAATGTATGGTAGTATGAACTTAGTCATTGTGGTTTGGAATGGACTTGTCTACTATGCTTTATTCAACAAAATATAGGTAAAATAATGAAGCCTCAATAACTTTCTTTAATTTTGTAAGAAAATGAATAAAGAATATCAAACACATATTTAGTTCCCTCACAATGCTAACCTATTCTTAAAGCCTATAAGCCTTGGTTTCAAATTATGATTTCTGATAACTCAAAATAGTAGCTACAAATGTCTGGATCTTTAGTCCACATAAGGAAGGAGATAAGATGGCAACACACACATATACACACACTTACGGTACTTGTGCCAATCCTCTATAATAGCTTATAATAGCAATTTGGGGCAGTTTTGTCACTCCCACTATGGCACAAATGGTTTAACCTCCTATCTTGAAAATATTTCCCCCCTTAATAATCTTGATGGTTTGCTGGCTCACTCTTTTAGTTCCCACAAGTCAAGATACTATGTTTGCATTACTCAGTTCAGACTTTTATGATTTTGTAATGCTTTGTGACTTTACCATAAAATGAGCTGTTATTTCTAATGGCATTTCCACCCAGCTCCAAAGAAAAACACATGGAAAAAAGATCTGTTACCCAACTCTGCATTTTCAAATTCTCCACTCTCTATATAGGTCTCTGCTAAGGCATTATTAGCATTCATATTTAATAATATCAATTGTTAATTTAACATTAATGTTAATAATAATTAATATATATTTAGAATTTTAATATTCCGAATGGCAATGCTAATATAGCACCGTGAAAGACAGAGCGTGTTAGACTGAAACTACAAAAACATTACTTAGACTTCTAGAATCACTGAAGTGTGAACTGGTTGTTGTTAGTTTCACACAGCAGGCTAAGCCATAATGAAGTCTGTGCTTATTTCGGATTTACCATATTTGAACCCAACCACTAAGGTTTGTAAAATATAGTTATTCCAATTGTGATTTCTGCAGTGTCATTGGTTAAACAAACCGTATCTTAGTACACCCTGTAATCCCACCCATAATATGATCCTTCCACTGGGCCACTGGCTTTGTCCCCAACAAACCATCTCCAACATTTTCATGCCACTGCTTGGGCTCTTGGGGTTCCTGTGTGCTGTCACTTTACCCTTTTGAATTCCTGGGGTTTTGTCCACTTTTAGTCTTTGCTAAGAGCAACAGCTAGCAACCTAGAACTAAGAAGAAATTTCTTGACAGTTAAAACAATTAATAAGTGGAACAACCTGGCTCCAGAAGTTGTGAATGCTTCAACACTGGAAGTTTTAAAGAAGAGATTGGACAACCATTTGTCTGAAATGGTATAGGGTTTCCTGCCTAAGCAGGGGGTTGGACTAGAAGACCTCCAAGTTCCCTTCCAACTATTCTATTCTATTCTATTCTATTCTATTCTATTCTATTCTATTCTATTCTATTCTATTCTATTCTATTCTATTCTATTCTATTCCATTCCATTCCATTCCATTCCATTCCTCTACTCTAATTCTTATTCTTATTCTATTCATCTGAGATAGGTAGCCCACTGCCCCTTCCTTCTTCCCCTCTGGAGTTGGCTTTTTCTTTCAAACTCCTCCAGTTGGCAACTGTAGAGAGGCACAATATTGCCACCCTCCAAAAGAGTCAGAGTCACGGCAACAATGGCAACAAGGAGCTGTTGCCCCATCAGTTGTGAGAGAAGGTAAATTCTCACAGAATGGACAAGGTGGGAGTTCCTGCCAATTGGGAAACCACATGCCTCACACAGATACAAATCTACTTTTGCCATCTTGACTCTCCAACAGCAGCTGGAATGATGGAATATCACAGGTTGATTCTGAGTATGAAAGTTAGATTTCTTTGGTGAGAAAACTATGTGAAAAATAGCCAGAAAGAATGGGGGGGGGGAATCCAGAGAATAATTCTAATCTGGACATGAACTTCCCCCCTACCTGGAATTTTTATTATTCCCCAGTGAAAGATTAGTTACCTTAAATTATCCTGGAAATCCAGCCCCTTCCAGCTTCCAAGTAAATTGAGTTACTTGAGTTAATTCTGGAGAAATGGTTACACTGAGCAAGGGTGATCAATATTTTTACATATGCAGTGACCCCAAAGTAACAAATATATTTGCAATTGGGGGAGAGGGAACATCAATACCCATAAGTGCATAGTTTTTCTAGCTTCCGGGCTTATGGTATCTTCCTTATGTTTATGGATTTTAAATCTGGAATAGCCTATGTTGAAGGGGCAAAGGGAGTTGAAAAATCTCCCCATTTCAAACTGGAGTGACTTACTCAGCCTGGACTCCTCCAGATTGGCTGGACCACGGTTGCCATCACCTCAGAAAACAGTAGTGCTGGCTGGAGACTATAGATGTGTGAAGGATCAGGTGATAGAATGTATGTACAGATGAGGCTCTGGATTTCAGAGGAAGGGCCATATGTGGAGATAGGACACAGGTGTGGATGGAATGGACATGAGAGTGAGGAATATGAATTCTGATAAAACATTTTCTCTTGTCTTCATTTCTTTGCCTTACAACAAACAATTAAGAACTTTGCTCTTTCCTGTCTTCTCTCACTGCAGAAGGAGGCAGGGGAGGCGGGGGTTGCGGGGTGGTGGTGCTGCCTCAGACAAAGACTTAAAACTGCTTTTTCTTTTCTCTGCGGAAGGAGGGTGTCGTGGGGGCGTGGGGTACTGCCTTGAGCTGCTCTGTAATAGAAAACCACTAGCCAGGATATTAGACACAAGAATAGCTCGCTTATAAGAAAACCCCCCAAAACCACATAGCTGGCACACTTTGCAAGATACCCGTGACCTGGGATAAAAAAACAGGTGACACAACATTTAACTATTTAGCATAACAAGCATAATGGTTTAGGGGGCTGAAATCCAAATAACCAATCAATATTATCTGTTATGCATGCATTATTAGGGGAAGGGCAAAGGGTTGAATGCGACCATCCCTTGACTTGACAATAAAAATTGCTGTAAGATTCTAATCTGGGCCCTTGGTTAGCTTTCGAACCAGAGTCTTTATATCTTGGTACCAAAATAAAAATATAATTCTGTATCACTTCTTTTGTCCGGTGACGTATCAGCTTCGACACCAAGCAAGAGCCCAGTTTTGGGGACAACAAGGGTCCATTTGTAGTTCAATGCATCTGGACAGCACAGAAAAGCTGCCTCACTCCTTTCAAGCATTTAAAGAAGAAACTGCAGTCCATTTTGAGGCTTGTGGAAATCATCTGTTTAGGGAGACTCAAAGAACACCTTCAGATCTGGGAGGGGAGCCATGTTAAACTTGTCACTTTGCTCTGCAGCTTTCAGAAGGTCTTCCCAGTTGTTCAAGGGCTCTGGTTCTTCACAGAGCTGAGTTCTCACATACTCAGCCAAATAAACAGCCAAATTTTGGTCTTTATTAAAAATAGCTCCAAGCCCATCTCCTCCATCTGGGAACCATCTGCCATGAGGATCCTTGAATGTTTGTGGCCAGCAACGTGTAACACATGCTCCCTCTTTATTTTTAAACCCAGGAAGAATTATGGTGCTAATTTAAGAAAGAAGTTCAGCATTTCAACACAAAAGTTATTGAGAAAAATGCTGCCCATAAACTTGTGTTCGTGTTCTTAGTTTCTTCTAACATTTTATAGCTCAGTGAAAAGGTAACTGATCTTTCTGATAGAATGTCCTGGCTAATAAGAATTCAGCATGGTTGTGTGGGTGGATATGTTTTTTAAAAAGTATTTTATTAGAGAGAAACAATTCAGGGACTGAATCCAGGTCACTTGATGTTTCCTTACAAGGAGCCATTGGTTATGCCAAAGAATGAGAATAGAGAGAATACAACTCTAAAGGTGCGTTGCATATACACTTTCCAGAGCATGTGACTTACTCCCACCATGTTGTAGACAGGCCATGTTGTGACAGTTTTATTTCATTTGATTCTGGGTATGACTTTATAGCCAAATATCTTTATGGTTAATTTGATTCCCCTATAAAAGTCAATAGACCTGCCTGCTTTATCAAGAATGGAAAGAAAATGTTAACAAACATCTGAAATTCTGTAAGCAAAAATCACAAAACTGTGTTTCGCTTATTTTGCCATGTCATGCGGGTAGAATTTACTGGAGAAAGCAATTATGCTTGGAAGAGTTAGGAGTAAAAAGAAACCAGGCTGTCAAAGAACACGGTGGCCAGACACCATCAAAGCTGGCACCAGCCAGAGCAAAGAAGTAGTACAAGATTGGAAGAAGTAGAGACCTGGTCCATGGATTCGCCAAGAATCAGACCAGGGGCGGGTTCCTAATTTTTTTACTGCCACTCTGTGGGCGTGGCTTATTTTGTGGGTGTGGCTTGCCAGCCATGTGACTGGGAGGCGTGGCTTCTCGGACTGCTGAAGGGAGGGGAACTGAGATAGGTCCTGCTGCCCATTCCCCCTCCCCTCAGCAGCTCGAGAAGCCTCAAACGTGCAAAAATGCCTAGGATCATCACCACGCGTTCGTGGCTTCTAGGACTGCTGAAGGGAGAGGAACTGAGATAGGTCCTGCCGCCCATTCCCCCTCCCCTCAGCAGCTCGAGAAGCTTCAAATGTGTGAAAATGCCTAGGATCATCACCGCGCGTTCGTGGCTTCTCAGACTGCTGAAGGGACGGGAATGGAGATAGCTCCTGCCGCCCGTTCTTTCAGCGTCTCACGCTCTCCCTCAGCCATTCTCCCCTGCTTGGACTCACTGTGGGGTAGGAAGGCAGCGCATGAGCAGTGCCAGAAACTCGGCTTCTGGGCATGCGCAGAAGAAATTAAAAAAAAAAATTTTTTTAAATTTCAAAAAAATGGCGGTGCCCAGGCACCGGCAACTGACCGCACCGGTACTGTGACATCACCAGCGGGCCACTACCGGTGCTATAGAGTGGACCGCACTGGTAGGAACCCACCACTGAATCAGACATGACTGATTAGATATCATCATCATCATCATCATCATCATCATCATCATCATCATCATTCAGGATGGCAAATATTCTTTGACCTAAGGTCAATTCACAAAACTCAACATTGTTCCCAGATGTAATTCAGTCATAGGCCGTATGGCTAAGCTTCATTTACTTTACATTTCATGTAATTGCATCTTGTTTTATCTCACTGCATATTCATGTCCCTGATTTTTTAAAACTTCTGTTTTTCACATTGCTCAGTGGATATTTATGTGAAGAGTGGCAGAATAGAAATGTAGCTAAACTAAAAAAACCTCATTTTTCCAACTTGCAGTAAGCATGCGTAGCTTCATTAGCATTCACTACAACCAGAATATAGTAGCTGCTTTCTTTTTAATCACAAGCCAATGGGGAATGATATCCTGGCCAAATCCCAACTACATAAAGATTTAGGATATTGGCAGTTTAGCCAACATGAATACTCTCTTTGCTGCAGTGAATTTCAGATGAGACTGAAACTTCTATGATGGGATTTTGTGCACTATTTGCTCATTATGAATGCAGGTGAGAGGTGTAATGTAATTCATGTTTGACTCAGGGTCAAAATGCTAGACAATTTGCTACCCACAATGCAATCTCCATTTCTCCCCATACACTTCAAGGTGGTATTTGCTCTTGTGTGGGAAATCAGGAAAGTAGCTTGTAGGGATGAAAAGGGGAAGGAAGGAAGGAAGTATATCTTCTAATGTAGCCTTTTTTCAGCTTAGTATCCTCCAGATTGATTGGACCACAGTGGCCATCATCACCTCAGCAAATAGCTATGCTGGCTCAAGACTATAAGAGTTGTAGTTCAATGAGTCTGAATGGCACAAAAAGGCTGCCTTGCAGCTTTTAAAATGTTTTAAGAAGAAACTGCAGTGCAACCTTTTAATGAAGTGCCGAGAATTGGCTGTGTCCCATCCCCTCTTACAGCTGCATTTACATCAGCTGCATCATCCCAGAATAACTTCTCTCTTGATCATCACCTGCAAGGTAAAATGAAGCTTGCTCCTCACAATAGAAAAATCCTTTATAAGGCCAGAACCAGAGAACATATCGTGACAAAAGCAGTATCACCACTACTACTACCACCACCACCACCATCATCACTGCTAGATTTACTGCCATTGTCATTATTATTACAACCACAAAACCACACAATTTCCTGATTGCTTACTTGAACCCTATGACAACCATTCTTGACAAATGTATCTTTTCTTTTATGTACACTGAGAGCATATGCACCAAAGACAAATTCCTTGTGTGTCCAATCACACTTGGCCAATAAAGAATTCTATTCTATTCTATTCTATTCTATTCTATTCTATTCTATTCTATTCTATTCTATTCTATTCTATTCTATCCTATCCTATCCTATCCTATCCTATCCTATCCTATCAAATTCTACAGTATGTATTGAACATGGTCTAAATCAATGGAGAGTTTGAGCATATGGCTCAGAGCTCCATTCTGTGCCATTGTCAAACTACCCCATGAGTCTGTGGCATGAAAAGGAGAATTTTCATTTGTATATACCGGTATGTTTTCTTTTGTGTTGTTTTTAAATGTAAATAACTAAATAAAAATTATTTTAAAAAAGAAAAGAAAAGAAAAGAAAAGGAGATGGTGGTAGAAGTTATGCTGAACAGAGCTCCAAGCCATACGAAGCAATCAGTGTACCATATTGGTATACATACAACATATGTATGTATCCTCTCACCCATCCTGTTTAACATTTACATGAAATCACTGGGGGAGATCATCCGTAGACACGGGGTGAGTTTTCAACAGTACGCTGATGACACTCAGCTGTACATCACCACCCCGTCTCAATTCAGGGAGGCAGTCGATGTAATGTGCCGATGCCTGGACGACGTTAGGACCTGGATGGGGAGGAACAGACTCAAGCTCAACCCCGACAAGACTGAGTGGCTCTGGATATTGCCTCCTAAGGACTATGTCGACTGTCCCTTCTTGGTTCTTGAGGGAGGAAAATTAACTCCCTCGGAACAGGTTCACAATTTGGGAGTCCTCCTAGATCCACAGCTAAAATTAGACCAACACCTTACAGCTGTGGCTAGGGGGGCTTTTGCACAGGTTCGCCTGGTGCACCAATTGCGACCATACTTGGAGAAGGAGGCTCTACTCACGGTCACTCATGCCCTTGTCACCTCCCGATTGGACTACTGCAATGCGCTCTACATGGGGCTACCCTTGAAGAGTATTCGGAGACTTCAGCTGGTGCAAAATGCGGTTGCGCATGCTGTGGTGGGTGTGTCAAGATACACCCACGTAACACCCATACTCCGCCAGCTGCATTGGCTGCCCATTGGTCTCCGGGTACAATTCAAGGTGTTGATCATCATCTTTAAAGCCCTACATGGCTTAGGACCAGGTTATATCCGAGATCTCCCCCTGTATGTATGTTGTTGGATGTCTTTTTTAACTTTTTAAAACTGTTTTTAAAACTGTTTATTGTTTAGCGTTCTCTTAAAATGTTGTACGCCGCACTGAGTCCTTAGGGAGTAGGGCGGCATAGAAGAACATAATAATAAATAAATAAATAATGAATAGATTTAAGATTATTAAAATTTGGGGGTTGGCTCGTGACCTGAAGTTTAGTCTAGGTTACGTCCTCCATTACGCATATGTAGCTCTCCTCCAAATTAGAGCTGGGCATTTTTCTGTCTTTGGAGGATTGACTCAAAGGCATGGGAGTGGGACTTAATTATCTAAAACAGGATCATGCATCAATGGTAAGTTGCCTGTTTTGCATGCAGAAGCTTCCAACAAGGAGAGCCAGTTTGGTGTAATGGTTAAGATGATGGCCTAGAAACTGGGAGATTGTGAGTTCTAGCCCTACCTTAGGCATGAAATCCAGCTAGGTGATCTTGGACCAACCCAAGAGAGAGTTGCTGTTGTGGGAGAAATAGGAGGAAAGAGTATTATGTATGCTCCCTGTCTCGAGTTATTTATAAAAATAATACAGAGGGGATTTAAAAAATATTTAAAAGTTGCTAGGTATTGGTATAAACAACATTAAACTATGGTCCAAAGCACTGAAATATGATTGATTAGTTTGTATCTCAGTATCATGTTAAATCCAGCCAACATATTTAGTTTATTGTTCAATGTATGAATCCAGCCAATTACATTAATTCAGTAAACCTTGCTTTAGTGAGATGCAGGTTAGTATCCAGTGGGGATTGAGCCACTCTACAGTGAATACAAACATTATGGCTAAATTGATTTATCTGATTGGGGTAGGAATAACTACTTTGATAAAAGATGGAAACCGTTTATGGACTTTTTGTTGAAAATAAATAAAAATGAATTGATGATCTTGGGATTTACTGATTAAAAAAGGATTGCTTATAGGAAAAAGGGAACCAAGACTGGGAGGGTCAAAATGCTAACAATCATGTTTATAACTGCTGTAAAGTAGATCGGAAGGTACTCATTTAAGACTTCTTTTAATCCCTCCCTTTGTTTTTATAAATAAGGCAGAGAACATATTTAATACTCTCCTCCTCCTATTTTTCCCACAACAGTCCTGTGAAGTAAGTTGGGGTGAGAGAAGGGCAATGGCCCAAAATCACCCTGCTGGTTTTCCTGCCTAAAGTAAGACTAGAAGGCACAATCTCCTCGTTTCTAGTGTGGTGTCTTTTTTTTTTTTTACTTTTACTGCTTCCCACTGTTACTCTTTTCCTCTCTCTTTTTTTCTCCTCCTTTCTTTGCATTTCCGTAGTTTTTAATTCTGCATAACTGTCTTCTCAATAAAAAAATCCATAAAAACATACGAAAGAAAACATGAATTTTGCAGCAGTTGGTTGCAGTTCCTTCCCTTTTCTTTTCGTATCGCAAGTGCATTTAGCAGTTCCTTCGTTCTCATCCTTAGCGTGTTCCCCAGAAAAGAGCCCACCATGAGGTAAGAGACTGAATGGAATGGGAAGCAGTATACATGCACCAGGTTCCTTTTTTTGTCTAAGTAATCTGTTCAGAGACAAACTGAGCAGGAGGTTAAAATCCATACAAAGGCAGCCCCAGAGCGGAGGCTGCTCTGCGTGCTTTGCTAGGAAAGAAAAACGGCTCCAGAGATAGTTGTGCAGTAGGTAGAATACAGCACAGCAGCTCTTTGCACAGAGGAAGTCTAAGCTGAGGCCTTTCAGATATTCCTGAACTACAACACCCAGCATCCCTTCCCTTTGACAGAATGCCTGAGGAGTCGAGGAGTTAACAATGTGTAGCCACAGGATCTCCTCACCCCCAGCCTTCTCATGGAGGGGGCATTCCTGAGCACAGCCAGGGTTTTCAATGAGGACAATGAAGAATCGTGGCGGGTCTCCCCGGGCAGGTGGCAAGGGTAGCACAACAGCCAATAAGTCCAGGCCATGGTTAGCCTGGCATGCCGAGTTGTCCTGTGGGTGTCCTGCAGAAAAATAGGTGGAGAGAGGCCCCCTCCACAGGATTCACAATCCAGACGCCTTTCTTTCTCTCCAGCTCCCCAACAAGCTAGAAAGAAATTTCACAAGCTAGAACAATGTTGACAGTTTGGCTCCTTTAAGAACGCAGGGATTTCCCTTATTATGAACCAAATTGTTGCCCTTCTACGGTAGTTTGGTGTTTTTTTCCAGATCAGCAGCACTGCAACCGAGTTACTGAGGCCTTTCCTGATCCAACAAATGGGAACCGTAGTTTGGGCCGTACCACTGAGTTGTGTCCCTTTCCCTACTTCCTACTTCTTGTTTTCATCAAAGCAGCAACTATTTAAAGCTGTGAAATGGGAACAGACTCTTGTCAACTTTCCCGTTCTTATCCAGACAAAACAAGGCAAAATATGTTTAGCCAATTGCGGCCGTTAAAAAAAAAAATAGAACAGTTGCTGGGAAAACAAGACACTTCTCAGACCTCTTTAAAAAAACCACGCATGTTAGAACACAGTGTTACATTCAATAACTGGTTTCATCCTCAGAATAAATGAATGACCCTGACTGAGGCGTCGTTATTTCAGTACCGACACAAGGATTTGGCATGTCTTAGAGCCCCCAGAAGAATGATGTTAGATTAAATTGTTAGTTAAGAGGCTTAAAAGAGGCTTTGTTCTCCTGAACAAATTAACACTAAAAAAAAATTCACAGCCACCTAGAGTTCCAAGAAATTGTATTTCCTTTATTATTTTAATTTTTTTGTAACTCAACAAGTTTCCATTTTTTTAAATATTTTTAAAATTTTCATTATATATTTTTTTTCTGTTTAATGCACTCGACCCAAAATTGGTTTGGCATGTTGAAGGGAAGGGAAAGGAACTGAAAGACAGAGAAATGGAAAGGAAGAAGAGACGTACTAGACCAAAGCAATGGAGTGGAAATAGAAATGGATCAGCACCATGGGGAAGAAGGGGAAGTGAGGGACCAAGGTGGGAGAGCATGAGTCAAACTGTTCCCCACGAGCCCTGACCTCTTGGCCCAGGCCTTCCTTCACGCTGCCATTCAAAAGGCACGGCTTCACCGGTAATCCTAGAGGGAAACTGAACTGGGAAAGCAATGGAGGCAGGGAAAGGGCTGGGATGGGACAGCTTCAAAGAGACAGTGTGGCTTGAACCGGAAACCAGAGTGAAGCTCTCCAGAGTGTGCCGCCACCATCTCTTTTGCCATCACACATCCCCTCCCTGTCCTAGTGCAAACACTTCTCTTGCACTGCTGTGCTTGCTTGACATAGAAACATTTAATGCAACCTTCCCCAACCCAGTCTCTCCCTGACAGTGTAAGTCTCATCATCCCCAGCCAGCACCACTGTTGGGGTAGACTAATCTACTGACACAAGAGCTCTCACTGGAACCCCTGGTGGTCTTGCTTTAAGGCCACCCCAGCACACACAGAGAGGCACAGGCTGGTGCATAGGACCTTAAAAACAAGACCAGTTTCAAGGAGCTGCTGGGATAAGGAGCCAACAGAAGACTCTTCCTCGTCAAATAATAGGAAAATGGACTCCCCTTAAACAGAGATCCTGCTGGAACACCAGCCTTGTTCGTGTAATTTGAGAAGGATGAGCAGTTCTCCACTTTTGAGATCTGCTGGTTGCTGGTTCAGGCTTTATAGCTGTCCTCGCATGGACTTTGCAAAATAATAACCCTTCAGCATCACACATGAAGACTTTGGAAGCAGCCTGAGAGTTCCTAGCAGAGAAAGAAGTGCATTTCACTCTCACACAAAAAGGGAACAGAGCGTGGGTGCCACTGCTTCCAGTGATTAAGCTCAGAGTGATATTTAGAACAGCAGAGTCTGAGTTCTAAAGTTGCCCTAGAGGTAGTGCTGTCCTGAACTAGCTTATGCATATGTGCCCCTCGTGTTGACTTGCAGAGAGCCAGGTTTAGAGAAAACAGAGATGGCCTTGATGAGCAGACAACAGTGTAGCTGGTGAGGGCTGACTTCCCCACCCATCTTCTGAAGAATGGAGAACATAGTCCATACGATGGCCCATATCCTCCATGCTATGCTGGCCTGAAGGCCAGAGGGGACAATTTGGATTAACTTGCACATCTGATTGCATTGCACCAAGGCAGTGATAAGAAATGGCTCTGGAAAAGCTGTATAGAATACTTTTGCTAAAGTGAGTGGAGCTCACGGATTTGCATAAGTCTTAGACAAAAGTGTAGAGAAAGAGAACTGCAGTCCAGGCCCTTCAATTAATGGATTGCAAGCAGAAATGAACGCCATGCACAGAACAACCAGAGACATTAAAAACAATTGTTGAATGGGAAGCTGAGCAGGCTCTCACCAGGAAGCCTATGCCCTCTCTGGCTATCAGCATGGAAGTAGCAATTACTGTCTCCTTAGCACTCATGATGAGCAATACCTATCTCCTGGTTTTCTTCTTCAAACATTTGATATTTTTCATTCCTTCCTGTGACCTCCAGAATGAGATTTCAGTGTTATAAAATAAAAGACAAATATAAAGAGGGATCCTGTACAACGACATGACAATTCAGTATTTGTACTATATTAATTTGCACAAGACCTAAGCTAAAGACACTCTCCCTGGCCAACTCAATCCAGACACTTCGGACAGAATGACACTGAGTTTTTTTTGGAAGCAGCACAACAGGACTCGGTTTAGTGTCCTATTTTAGTGTATGTTGCTGGAATGAGGCGAGGGAATCTGAACGATGCGGTCCCCAGGAAAAAAATCTTAAGAAGCAAAACTCTTTACTCTCCCAATAAATGCTGTTGCCATTTTGAAGGAAGTAATATCATTACTGCAGAGGGAAATTATATTCACCCACCAATTCTCTACAACCTGCTAATAGATCCGAATGACACACATACACAAGGTCTTGGATTCAAGATGGAAAGTGCAATGGTATCAGCTTTGCTGTGGCAGTAAACCCCACCCCCCACCCCCAGCAACTTCAGTGTTAGGGAGCAGCAAGCAACACAGTGCCATTCTACAACCTATGGTAAAACCCTATTTAGAGCATAATGTTATTTTGGATGCTTTTATGTTCCTCCCGCCCCCTTCCCAAGAGCTGTAAGAACAAAGAAGTGGGAAACTTCAGAAGTCTGAGGAAAAAGATTATTACATGTGATTATAAAGAAAGAAATTAATGTTTGAATATAATTGCAGCCAAGCATGTTATCTTCTGAAATATTGAGCGTGGAGGTATCCTCCATTTAAATTATAATAAGTTCAGTCTGCTCTAAAACTAGTTTCTGCAAATCACATATTTGGATTCCCACAGCTTGTTGATACGTTCCTTGGGCCTGCTCTCCAAAGGCAAAACAAAACCATTTTAAAAATTCTGCCACTGGGCAATTAAACTAGAACTTTCCATTTGCACTGCTTTGTTACATCCGGGACATTGTGATGCTGTTAATCCCCTCTCCTCAAATATTACTACATGAAACTAGTGCAGCTTTAGACCAGTATTTCTCAACTCAGATGTGTGGATGGCAACTCCCAGAATTCCCCAGACAGTATGTTACGCTGGGTGGGAATTCTGGGAGTTGAAGTCCACCCATCGGAAAGCTTCCGAAGTTGAGAAGCACTGCTCTATTGGGTGACATAGGGTCCCCATTCCCTTTTATTCCATGTCTGCTTACGGCTAGTTGTGTCTCTACTCATTCCCATTAATATAAAGAACTCTTTGGGGCTTCTCTCTTCAGCTTAATTTTAAAATACCTGTCTCTGTGTCTATATAGCTTACTCAAGTTCAGAATAATAGTGTTTTGCATGGAGGCAACTAGCATTCAAAGAACAGGGCAATGTTAAATTCCAAATGTGAGAACAGGAAAAGGCTGCCTGTCCGTATAAAGCTGACAATGTTTGAGTTGGACCCTAAAATCCCCTTATCACAGCTCCTATCAATGCAGCCCCTCTTCCCACGTTTTCTCCGATACCAGGAGAGTGCATGCAATAACACTGATACTAACTCATCTGCCTGTTTGATTTCTTCCTTTTTCACCAGCTGAATGGACCTTGAACACCTAACATGCAGGAAAGTGCAAAGCTTTATGTTGGGCTGCCAGAAACTCAATCCTCATAGCTTCAACTCTTCGCAGGGAGAACAAGGGCAGTCTTTGGTTTCTTTTGTTTTCATTTTGCTTTGAATGCGAGGTTTCCGCCCGGAGGTACCTCTTGGTATAAAAGCCAAGGAGGTTCCTGAACCCAGAGCCTTCCTTGGATCAACGCAGCAAAGGGATGTAGGGTGAATAAGGCCATTTGGTATTGGAAGGGGACTGATCAAAACCACAGGTTGTGGATGGAACAGGGAAATGAAAGTGGGACCTTATTTTCACTTAATCACACTTGGGGGCAAAATCAAAACTCTGGCAGGAGGAGTTTGGACTCTGAAGGGTTTGTTAGCAACCCTAGCCAATCCTCTCCATTTCTTGCGCCGCCATGCCAATGAGTAAATACAATAGCACAAAAAGCCCTGCCATCCATCCATTCCCTTGTGCCCTGTGAACTCATGATCTGGATATAAAGCAGATGATGTATGACCACTTTTAATAAGTGCCAATTTCATTGTGACTTCATATACAGGAGTGTGGCTATTACTGTGAGCTGGAGCGACAGAGGGAAAAGGTTTTATGCGGAATATTCCACCTAGTTCTACTATGCATAATTCCTCTTGATCTGGAAACACGCCAGCTCAAGCTCTGCACTCCAGAGAACTTATCCATTTATCTTAGATGTAAAGCTAGGGAATGCAGTTCACCTACGTGTTTTGTTGCTGCTGGCAGATAACCTTCCACAGTATTTGGGTTACTGGTCGAAAAAGACATGTAGCATGGTTTCTCTCCCCCCCCCAAAAAAAATTATTCAAGGAGAGTTTGGGGGGGTTTCCCAGTGTTTGATAGAAAGATCTAGTCAAGCTACACTCCAGGGGAAAACTGAGGAACTGTAAATGCAAATGCATCCGGATTAGATTTGCCTCCTGGTGAAATCCAATCTAAGGATCCTACATGGCAATTTACCGGGGAGGGGGTTAGTTCATTTTTAATATTGGCAGTGAGGTAAGAGACAGAGGGACAAGACACCAGAGGATGGTTCATCTTCCTCTTACTCTGATGCTGAGAGAGAAAGCCCAAGCTATCTAGAAAGCCTGCTCAAAAACAGCTGATTCTCTGTTTTTGCTTTGAACAATCACTGATCTACCAGCTCTCAGGGGATCAAAAGCCAAACAAAATGAAACCAAAACACCGAATGCTTTGAGGCTCTGGCCAGAGAAACCACACATCACTTCCCTTTTTTGATAGAACGTCACCTGGCAAATGCTAGCCTGGGAGTTTCAAATAAATACGTGCAGTGTGGCTTCTTTAAAAAAAAAGGGGAAATGAAACACTCTTCTGCTCACCCCTGCTACTAAAATTTCTAAAAGCAAAGGATTTTCCTGGCCCCTACAGCATTGCAGAACTACAGCATCTTTGGGTCTTGCGGTAAAAACTTTGAATTTTTTTTCCACCCCACCCACAGTTGCAAAGTGTCAGTTAATGAGAAAATAACCAACTTCATCAGGATGTATGAAAAAAGTACCTCATCTGGAAGGAAAGGGAAAATGCTTCAAGGTCACAGAAATGACGCAGTATATGTTATATATTACATAAAAATTGTGCCAAAATGTTTTTTTTTTCCTTGATTGTAAAAATCTGCTCTTGGTAGGATCCACACCCCCATTGTCTTCATCAAAGCAGGGATTTTCTTTCCCCATATACACATGGGGCCAGAGCAGAGCGGAGTGCTATATATCTATATATATTCGGATATAGATATAGATATATTTCAAACCCAGACAGAAAAGTTCCTTGGTTTGTAGTTTTCCTTTTTCAAGTGAGTAAATCGATTCTTGGTTGTTGTTTTGAGGATCTCCTATTTACAGCATTTCAACTGATATCCCTTCCCCCTTCCCTTAGACCCCGTTCACCCTGCCCACCGCCCGCCAGAGATATGGTGCCTCTAGGTGAGACCGGTTCTTCCTCGGGCTCTCCCAGGGCAAGAGCTGCTGAGAAAAGTCGGAGTTGTGCTTGAAGAGGGAGATTCGCTATTTCTTCCTTTGGGGGAAAAAGTGCAGTCTGGGTTAGTGTTTTTGTTTTGTTTTTCTCATTTGTTTGAAAGACACAATCCATCCAGTTTGGGGAAAAAAAAAAGAGTTCAACACTCCTCATTCTCCCCGCGTGGTCCCAAATATGTTCGGATGGCAGCCATGTTTGCATTGCAAGTACTCCTGATTTTTGCTTTTGCGTCTTCACAGGCAGGAATGAAACAGAAGGAAGATGATTCTTCTTGCATCACTACTAAGTGTTGGAGAAGGAACACAGTAGATTGGGTGAGGGATTGACCCAGCTTAATCCCATCCCTCCTGACTCTGTATTTTGTATGATTTCAAACTTGGTGGCCACAGAAAAGAAATTAAAAGGGGGGAATGATCATTAAATGTGGCAACAAAAAGTAAAGCAAAAATGAAAATAAGCCAGCTTAGTGCTGCTACTTCCTCCTCCTTCCCCAGAAGCAATGCCGCAGCTTAAGTACATCTATGTAGCTTTAAAAAGACAAAGGGGGAAAAAAGGAAGATCAATTTTTTTTTCCGCAGTCTTGCCACTCAGAGCCAATAGAAATCCCACTGATAACCCGTGGGCTTTCCAACAAATACTGGAAGGCTAGCTGTGGTCTTAGCATCAACTGAGCAACTCCTTCCTTCCCCACCCACCCACCCACCCACGTGTACCTTTTCCTATGACATGGGGCAGGGTGGTGGCCATTGGCTGCATCTAAACCCTAAGAAGGCCGTATGCCTTTTTGTTCGTGTTTTCTTGTTGTTGAAAACAAGCCAATAAAGTCATGGGGAAGGGAGGGTGGAGAGTGGGTGCAGGGTATTTCTCCATGTGCCCCATTCTCTGCACATGGCACCCTCATGGCTTTGATTACTGAAGCAATACAAATTAATTTTCAACTTTCGAACTTTCTCAATCTATTGTTCCTCCTCCATTTTCTAGGAGGTATTGTCATAAGTCTGATCTCCTTGCCTAGATACTGCTCTCTTTCCTCCATTGCATTTGCCTGGAAAAGGAACTGAGATCTTCTAATCGGCAACGTCTCACTTTCTGTCTGGAAAACTAAGTGGATGGAAAGATAGCTGGATAAAATGGCTACCCATCCCTTTGGAGAAGACCTCTGCCTCCACTCTTTCTTCCACCTTCTCTCTTCCACTCATTCCCCCAGCCTGCTCCATTCTCTTCTTCCCCACCATTTCTCCAGCAAAAAAATGAAAATGTTCAGGTCACAGCAAGGATGCCATGTTGGGGTTAGGAGGTATGGTCCCTTAAGTCCCTTTTCAGCCCCTCAAAGGCTGGTCACCAGCTGCATTTGGCCATCTCCCTCCACTGCAGGGTTCTCTAAGGTTGCTGGGACCAAATACCCATCATTGCTGGGTCTCCGGACTTGGTAGTAGGCCTGGAGCTGGTTGCGCGGCACCAAGGCTGGCCGGTTGGTATAGTAGATCTCATTGATGGCTTGGGCATGAGGAAGCACTTCCCCAACTGCCTCAGGGCTGCTGTCCGGATACGGGGAGTCCCTCAAATTGGTCATACTGGTGTACAATGAGTCCCTGTTGGGTGAAGGAGCTTGGCCGTCACCCCCCTCTGTCAGGTCAGCTGTGCAGCTTTCTGACTCCTCCAGGTCGCTCTGGTAGAGGATGGACTGTGCCCTCTGAAGCAAGAGTGGCTCCTCTAAGGCCTTATACATAAGTTCAATTTCCATGTTCTCCTCATGTGTCAAGGAAGGGGCATCAGGCACAATGGCGTCATCCTCACTGTTGGTTCCCCCTCCCCCTGCTACTACATTGGGAGGGGGAGGAGGCCCAGGGGGGTTGGAGGTCTCAGTGGAGCCCCCGCCTCCCTTGACTGCACCACTGCCTCCCCCCCTCAAGTTGTTATGCACCAGCTCAGAGATGATCATTTTTTCAAAGGCCGCAGCATCACTCAGGTTTCGTCGACAATCAGCCATCTTGGTACCCTCGGCGGAGAAGTCACCACTGCGGAGGGAGTAGCTGTTATTGAAGTTGCCATTGAGCGGGAGGGTGTCCATGCCACAAGCGTCTCGGCTGTTGTTCAGGGGGTGCTCTGTAAGGGGCAGGACAGATAGGGGCATTAGTGGCAGAAAATAGGGAGGGAGGCCCTGCGCACCTTCTGGGGGCAGTGGAAACAATAACTCCAAGATGTACATTAAAAGGCAAGCTGTTCACCGGAAACATATGAAAGACAGCTGAGCAGCATGAACTTATGAATGTTCAGGCAGACGAGCGCTATGGATGTGTTTGTGCTGGGACAAAGGAGAATTGCCCGAATGGGAATCATATGGGATGATTCCCAAGATAATTGGCTTGTGTTCAGAGAAAGAAGGTAGCATCAAACTGACTCCACCTCTACCCTCTGCAAAAAAAAAAAAAAAAGGCCAAGAGAAGTGAATCTAAAACTGCTGCTAGCAAGACAATTTATGCTGAACTGAACTGGTCAGCGCATTTCAGGAGGAAAAAAGGGGCTTATTTCAGAGTTCTATACAGGCTCCTTTATTTCAACAAGATGCTCTGAAGATTTGATCTAACTATTTCTACCATCCTGTGGAAGAGACAAGGAACCTTCTTAACCAAACCCACTCCTGTGAAACAGGAAGAAGGTGATGGAGAAGAAAACAGCCATACGGGGAATGCCAAATTGGTTTTTACTGATTTGCTCTTGGCTGAAGAGCCTTCAGATTAGGGCTTTTGGGCACAGATACAACAGACACCAGCTCCCCAAAGGCAACAGGGCTGGTTAACCACATTTGGACATATTCATCTAATGAAATATTCCCCTGCCCCCAGAAAACCCCCAAATCGTTAAAAACTGCAGTGGTGAGACCCCTCCTGAAGAAGCCTTCCCTGGACCCAGCTGACTTGAAGAACTATCATCCAGTCTCCAACTTACCTTTCTTAGGGAAAGTTGTGGAGAAGGTGGTGGCTACTCAGCTTCTGCGGCTATTGGAGGAAACAGATCATCTAGATGCCTATCAGTCGGGTTTCAGGCGCGGCTACAGTACAGAAACTGCCTTGGTCGCGCTGATGGATGATCTCTGGCGAGCCCGGGATGGGGGGAAGTCCTCCATCCTGGTGCTACTTGACCTCTCAGCGGCTTTCGATACCATCGACCATGGTATCCTTCTGCATCGTCTCGGCGAGTTGGGAGTGGGAGGCACCGTCTTGCGGTGGTTCTCCTCTTATCTTACTGATAGGATGCAGTCGGTGTTAACAGGAGGGCAGAGATCGTCCCCTAGGCCCCTTTCATGTGGGGTGCCTCAGGGTTCGGTTCTCTCGCCCATCCTGTTTAACATTTACATGAGACCGCTGGGGGAGATCATCCGTAGACACGGGGTGTGTTTCCATCAGTACGCTGATGACACCCAGCTGTACATCACCACCCCGTCTCAATTCAGTGTGGCAGTTGATGTAATGTGCCGGTGCCTGGACGACGTTAGGATCTGGATGGGGAGGAACAGACTCAGACTCAACCCCGACAAGACTGAGTGGCTTTGGATATTGCCTCCTAAGGACTATGACAACTGTCCCTCCTTGGTTCTTGAGGGAGCGAAATTAACTCCCTCAGATCAGGTCCGCAACTTGGGGGTCCTCCTAGACCCACAGCTAAAATTGGATCATCATCTTACTGCTGTGGCTAGGGGGGCCTTTGCACAGGTTCGCCTGGTGCACCAGTTGCGGCCATACTTGGAGAAGGAGGTTCTACTCACGGTCACTCATGCCCTTGTCACCTCCCGTCTGGACTACTGCAACGCGCTCTACATGGGGCTACCCTTGAAGAGTATCCGGAGACTTCAGTTGGTGCAAAATGCGGCAGCGCGTGCTGTGGTGGGTGTGCCAAGGTACACCCACGTGACACCTATACTCCGCCAGCTGCACTGGTTGCCCATCGGTCTCCGGGTGCAATTCAAGGTGTTGATCATCATCTTTAAAGCCCTTCATGGCTTAGGACCAGGCTATCTCCGGGACCGCATTCTGCCTCATACTTCCCTTCGACCGGTTAGGGCCCACAGAGTTGGCCTCCTCCAGCTCCCGTCAGCCAAGCAATGCTGGCTGGCGGGCCCTAGGGGGAGAGCCTTCTCTGTGGGGGGCCCCGCGCTCTGGAACCAACTTCCCCCAGAGACCCGAACCATCCCCACCCTGCTGGCCTTCCGAAAGGCCGTTAAGACATGGCTTTTCCTGCAGGCAGGGGGTTAGAGACGAATTCATCTGAGCTCTCCCCCGGGTATGTTTGGTTGATGGATGTTTTTTAATATTGGAATTTTTAATTTTTGTATTCGATTTTAATTATGTTTATTGCTGGTTTCTTGTATTTTCTTTGCTGTACGCCGCCCTGAGTCCCTCGGGAGTAGGGCGGCATATAAGAAAACCAAAATAAATAAATAAATAAATAAAATCTAGAAAATCAAATTATATAACTGCACCACCGGGGAATAAAAAAATGTCATACTATACCCAATGTGGGATAATCCCTAAGCTTTTGAGAAAACATTAAATTGTTAAGATAGGGAGTTGCTGTTCCTAAGTAAAGGAGTCACTCCCTAAATAAGCAAGGCTCAAGTATTTCCTGAAGTGTTCAAAGTGATGGCTGCATGTATGAAATAGCATCTTACTTTCTCCCTGGTCTCGGCCTCCCTGTTTCCAAAGATTTAAAAACAAGCATAGAGTCACTTTTGATCATTAGACCCCAGCATTCTAAAACAAAGAACAACAGCATACAGAGCTGTTGTCATTAAGAAGGTGTGTTTCTAAATAGAAGTTGGATAATTTTGATTTTCTTTTTCAGTCAGTCAGTATCTGCGATTCACTTCTCTTTTGGTTGTGTTGAAATTTTGACTGTGTGCAAATCGCTCAGGATTCAAGGGTACGGGATTTAAAAATGCTTGTGTTAGAACAGCTGCATCTGTGAGCAATGCCCACTTACATATGTCAAATGGGTTTTTTAGGCGTTTAAGTGTGCCCGTGTGTAGAAAAGTGTAATTGCGCATAACTTATAAGGTGATGCAGAAGAAAGCAGCCATATGGGAAATGCCTAATTTAGCCAAGCACAGCCACATGCATTATGCAGTATGGATGCCACCTCTTTGCCCACAGAAGAAAGATGCTGAAAGGCAACAGAGTCAACCGTCTTCTAGCAGTGAAGGAGATACTTTAGGGAGGGAGCCCCAAGCCAGATCACTGGGCCCACTTCTTTAACCCAGCATGATTGGGAGAGTGGCTAGGTTGGGTATTTTGGAGCTCTGTGGGTGCTACTTGCTCCATCTGGTGCCTAGAGCTAGTACTGCAAAAACCGTGTGGCCTCCCCACAGAAAAAAGACATGGAAAAGTAAAGCCCGAAGAGTCCCTCCCAGAGCCAGCACTCCCTGCAGCCAACAGATAGAATGGCACACGCTTGCCCATGCCTGTTGCGCACCCACCCCAGCCTGCCAGTCAAACTAGCAATGAAGGAAACATTACTGCGAAATGGAACTGGAAAGGAGGGACGTACTGGACTCTCGGAAGCTCCCTGGAGGCAGCATCGATTAGGAGAGAAAAAGGGGGGGGGGGAAGAAAAGAAAAGGGAGTTACCCAGGCGGCCACAGCCTTTTGTCGAATATTAGATATGATCCATAATCTTCCTATCCCACTGGTCAGAGTTTGGAGGAAGAGCAAGTGGATGGATAAAGTCTCAAATCCAACCTCTACAGAGTTGAAAAGGTTGCTCTACCCCCGGTGTGTTCAATGCATGTCCTGTAGTCCAGATTTGTATAATGTCCCTTCTATTTACTAGGTGCATGGAGGCAGGACCTTTTTCCAACCACAAACTCAGAAATGAAAAAGAAGGATTCTCCTTCAAGAGAGTGGCTATCTTACCTGGAGAGTTGAAGACAGGGGGTGAGGCAGGGTTGAAGCCCACAGACTCAGCAATGAGTGTGTTGTAGGGACTGCTCCCGCCCCGTGTCTGCAGCACGGGGTTGGTCAAGAGGTGATTCCCCATTGTACCTGCAAAGAGAGTGTATGCACAAGTGTTAGGATTCTGCAAGGCACAAATGTCCGTATCTGGACAAGAAAAAGTTTATGGTGGGTGGCAAAGAGTTGTAGAACATAAAGAAGGTCTTTGGAGGAATGAACACTACAACATAAGCTAGACTGGAGCTCTATCATTCTCTCGTGAGGACATCCGGAGATAGCTAAGAAAGAGAAAGCTACTTCAGAAGAAATTGATGCAGAGTGTTAGGTTAGGAGTTAAAGAGGGGGCTTCGTAATTGCCCGCTTAGGGCAGGAGATCTTCTTACTCAGCAGTACTGATTTCCCTCTTCACTTGTACAGGTGCAGATTCTCATTCTGGTTTAGGACAGGTCCATTGGAAATGATGGACCACTCACCTCGGTTAAGTGTCGGAGTGCTGTTGAGATCACCTGCCATGAAACTGGACTCAGTCTGTTTCCTCACAGTATCATTCCACATTCTCCGAATTCGGCTCTGAAAAGACAGCCCCATTCTGGATTTAACAGAACTTTATCTGTCTGTTTTCCCCATTCGCCTTACATTCATACCCTGGTCTTCTCAAAAACTTTAGTTTGGCTAAATCCTCTAGATTTCACTAAGGCGTCTGCTCAATGACTGATTTGCACTAATTCCTGACAGACTTTACCTGTGTTCCCGAGTAGTAACGGTTGTTGCTGCGGATAGCTGAGGTCTTGAGGGAGCCTAGCGTGGCGCCTGGTTGGCTCCGGAGGCAGCAGGATGCATGTCGCAGGCATTTGCTGAACTCCCGATGCACCTAATGCAAAATAGGGGAAAGAGAAAAAAGGAAAGGGAGAAAATGCATTGTTCCACTCTGCTTTCAGACAAGTCATTCATTGTACTATGCCTTAAGAGGGGTCAAACTGGCAACCTGGAACTTCCTTTGCTGCTGCTTCTGTCTGTTTTTTTTTTACTTACCACATACGTACAAGCATTAACAAGAGAAAGACAGAATACTTACACCATATCCTTTGACTGGTGTGGATAAGAATAATTCCCAGTAACACCAGGAGTCTTCATGCCGTTCCGTTGCTTTAGCGACTATTCTTAGCTTTTCAGAAACAATATTTACCATCATGCAAAACTAGAGATGCAACATTGACTTAATTGCTTAAATAAGGAAAAGTGTATAAACTAAAAAGGTGCCTCAATTTGTCAGGAATATTTTTAAAATAAAGAGTAGTAATTAAAAAAACAACAACACCAACCCAGGTAATAAACACTGTCTGAAAAAGTCAAATATGCTTTTTCTCACAAATCACGATGAGTTGTACATGATTTAATTCATCCAGGTTCAAAACTAGAATTTGTATTCATGTACAAAATCTGTGCCAATCTGATGTCTTAATCAGCTAATTATTAAGGCTAGTATCTATATTATAGTAAAACTCTTGTGTCTAGAAATCTTAACTAAGCAAAACGGTGCAAAACATTTTCAACCAAGGTACCTCAAATGGGCTAATTTAGAGAATGCACCCAAAACCCAGGAAACATGACATAAAATTATTATAAAGCAGTTTTTGACATAATAAAAAAAATGTTATAAAACATTTTCTGTGATCAGCTTCTGATGTTTGAATGTGCTATACCAGTGATGGCGAACCTTTTTTGGTTCGCGTGCCAAAAGGTGGGGAAGTGCGGGGGGTGTGTGTGTCATGCGCGTGCGTGCCCACACCAATAATTCCATGCGGCCCCCCGCGCCTGCATGTGTGACACCTCCAACTTATGGAAGTTGGCAAACGGGCCATTTCCGGCCTCCGGAGGGGCTTCCGGGGGTTGTGGGGAAGGCTGTTTTCACCCTCCCCAGGCTCCTAGAAAGGCTCTGAAGCCTGGGGAGAGCAAAAAAACAGGCCTTCTGGTCTAACCAGAAGTTGGCAAATGGGCCATTTCCGGCCTCTGGAGGGCCTCCGGGAGGGTGGGGAAGGCCGTTTTCGCCCTCCCCTGGCTCCTAGGAAGGCTCTGGAGCTTGGGGAGAGCAAAAAATGGGCTGGAGGCTGGAAACAGCCTATTTCCTGACTCCCAGTGGGCCCAGAAGGCCCGAAAATCAGCTGGCTGGCATGCGCATGCGCGCCGGACCTCAGCTCGCATGCCCACCAATATGGCTCTGCGTGCTATAAGTTCACCATCACTGTGCTATACACTTAAACATGGGCTACTTTCAAGACATATGTTTCTGAATATGTCTCCTGACTTTTAAAGAACTGTTCAAGTACATTAGAAGCTCTTCCATTGTTAAAGACATTGAGGGCTCTGGTAAGGAAATATCTCTGAAATGATGAGCCAATTGTCATAGGTTGTCTATCAGTGGTGGGTTGCTGCTGGTTCGGACCGGTTCGCCCGTACCGGTGGTGTAAATTTGCCCCCGCTCGCCGAACCAGCAGCAATGGCCAGCTGGCCACGCCCCCGAACCGGTTCTCCGGTCGCCGCTCCTTAAAAGCAGCAGGCAAAGAACCCTCTGAGCATGTGCTGAGGCTTCTGAGCATGCACAGAGGGTCATTTGCGTGACATAACGCGCAAAACTGAAGGAGCTGAAGTGGTGCAGTGGTTAAATGCAGCCATTGCAGGCTGACTGCTAGTTCAACAGTTCAGCTGTTCAAATCTCACTAGGCTCAAGGTTGACTCAGCCTTCCATCCTTCCGAGGTCGGTAAAATGAGGACCCAGATTGTTGGGGGCAATATGCTGAACTCTGTAAACCGCTTAGAGAGTGCTGTAAAGCACTATGAAGCGGTATATAAGAAAAGTGCTATAAGTGCTATAAAACGCGCACTCCCGACGCGATGCAAACCGGTAGGGAAGGTAAGTAGAACCCATCCCTGTTGTCTATGATTGAATAAAATTATTTTATCAGAAAGTTCAATTCATAACTAGTCATTGCAGATTCAAAGTATCCTACAGTCCATGCAGCATCAGCTCCACCTGGGTTTTCCTCAACCTCCCATTCTAACTTGTGTCATGTTCTTCAATACGAGGACTACCCACCTTTTTCTGCAGTGCACAATGAAAAACAAAGAAGAACATGCCCTGGAAAGCATTGAAGGTAGTGAAGAGATAGGCCATGACAATAGACTCCTTGTTGATAAAGAGGAGGCCGAAGGCCCAGGTGAGGCCCAGGAGAAAAAGTAGAGTAATGGCTCCAAGTGCCCAAGACCTGTAGAAAGAGAGACTAGTAAATTCAAGATGGGCATTGATTCCCCTCACCTGGAATATTTGCTTATTTAATATTAAATAAATAGGGATGGGAAAGCTTATAACTATTTGTAGACCCACTATGTAAAGGGGAGGAGAATTCATCTCCCTCCCCCCCAGCATTCCAGCCAGGGTGGATTCTATAAGTTTGATGTTAAATTTATTTGATACTTGGATCATTTTTTTCTTTTCTTTTTTGTACACTAATCTTTTTTTCTTTGTTGTTGTTGTTAGTACTGGATGTGTGTGTGTGTGTGTGTGTGTGTGTGTGTGTAGCATTTTTTGCTGATAAATGAAAATAAAGGGAGACTATTATAGATCTATTTGAGCTATTTAGTTCTCGTCAGATAGCCATACCCTTACTGGGATTTGAACCTGGGCCGCCTGCCTTGTAAGGCAGCAGCAGCTTAGCCATTAGGCCACAGGCTCTGTTCCCTATCAGCTCTTCACCAGGAAAGGGTTATATATGTTTTTCTGTCGTATTATCCTGGTGTACCCAAATATGGGAGAAAGCATCACAGCTTTCATTTTGCCTTTTGGCCCCTCTCTGGGACCATCCAGGCAGTTTCTATAGCCGACACACTATTTTCTATATGTGTAGCATTTTTTGCTGATAAATGAAAATAAAATAAAATATATATAGTTTTTCTGTTTTGCATTTTGCTTTTGTTGATGAAACGAAATAAATATATTATTAAAAAAAGATGAGCCCTGATAACTTTGGGGCTTCACTACTCACATCTTCCTCCTACCTTCAGGTTCTTCAACTCTGTACACAGGGCAAGCGGCCTTGAGAAGGCGAATGTGGTTTTTAAGGCATGGACTCAAGGCTTGATGAGATGGAGCTACTGACTAAATGGACCAGAATCTGCTTGTGCTGCACATTTTATGACAAAAGAACACCAAAGTGCTCATTTACACAACAAGCCACAAGGAGAAGAACTGGAAGGACCTTAAGTGAAATTTAAATGACTTATATCCTGAACAACAGCCTGAGACAGCGATTATAAAATCCAAGGTAAGGTAAAAATTGCAGAAACACATTACTACTTCTCCAGGGCCAACTCACATTCCCAAGCCTTAACAGTCCTGGAAGTCCTTGCTCTCTAAGAAAGAATTTATTAACTGTTTTTCATAGGTTTTCTCCCAAGGGTAAGCTTAGGAGTGAGGAAAGAGAAAGTGTGTGTGACTGAACATCGGGACTTGCTTTTCTGTATATATAATGAAGGGAAGACTTCCTCTGTGATGTTTGCCGATGCCAGAGGGTGAACCAGAAAGAAATGGGTGAGAAGATATGAGATGAGAAAATAAAATAAAAATCTCTTCTAGTTCTCTGATTGAGGTTGTGTGTGTCAGATGTTACTAGTCAAAAAACTGCTTAGTGGGCTCTGTTTTCTTACTCATCCTTATCCAATCATGCTGATGACTATAAAGCTGCTTCTTTTACTTTTGTCCTCTGCTATTACCCTCTGGTTTTATTCATGTATTACAAATGAAATGGCGGGATATCACACTCCCCATTCACAGTTCCCTACCGTTTGGTAGTCATCTTGGAGTTCTTTTTTTCTCCTCTCTCTCTCTTTCACACATAGCAATATTTATTTTAATCTTCTGGTGTTTTAAAATATCAAAAGTATTCCAAATTTAACACACACCCATTTTCTGTAATACAACTATGCCCCAGTCTAGCCCCTTGTAAGCTTGGCCTCACACCAGAAAGCCTGAATAATTAGATATTCAGCTTTGTTTCTGAGCACACATTCATACATTTATGCTCTTTCTTAAACTTCATTCTACTGGAACTGATACTATTGGAATTAGTAAGAAGAAAGTTCCAGACACTCAGAAATGGATGATACTTTCTTTAGATCGAAGAACATTCAATTTTCATTAAAACAATGGCTTTTGCTGCTCTCAGATTCCATAAATGTTTGTTCTCAGTCAAGGTTTTTTTTTTAAATACAGGACGTTGAATATTCCCCATCATATAGCATCCACTCTATATGGAACTATGCATGTATCCTACAAAGAAAGAAAGAGCTTCCTCGGATAGAAATTGTATAACAAGTGTGGCCTCATTCTTTTATATTCAAAATATTCTTCATATGATTGCTGTTTTCCCTTATTCTTCCCATTCCCAGTAAGTTTTTATTTATATCTGGACCTTTGAGTGCATTCTTTTCAAAAAGGATGTCTTACTAAAATATCCCTGATGCAAAGAACTATACAGTTGTATTTCTGGTTATTTTCCCCGAAAGGTTTGTTTGCCATTTTTGTGTTTTGCAGCAAAGAAAGTCCAAATCATTTTCTTACTCTTTTCTTTGTATAGTGATGCTGATAACAGGCCCAGAATATTACCATATAGTGGGGGGGGGGGGGGGGGGGAGAAGAAGCCTTGCAACAGAAGGTCTACCCCTTTGTCACCTGTTATGAGCTACGCTTAGAATCCAAAGTATCTTCAAATAAGTGGCCTCTAGTTTTAATTATATTTTTATATTATTATTAGCCTCAATCCCAGAATCATAGATGGGCTGAATCAACCTTAACTCATTTTGATTCTCAAGTCAACATACTACTTGCTCTGCCTCCTGTTTCATACAATATGTATAGTATACACCTGAAAACCTTCAATAAAAATGCCTTCTCATGTATACACTTTTTAAAAGCACAACATAAGTGCTCCCCCAGTTGTGTGACATATGAAAGATAGAATGCACATGAATTTTCTCTCACTGACTTGATATTTGCACCAGCAGTCTACTAATGTTGAATGCATGTTCTTATAATTGGGCGGTTGGAACAATGTAGGGCTTCTGTTGTTATACCACTTTCCCTCAAAGAGCATCCAGAGACTGCAATTGGTACAGAATGCAGCTGCGCGAGCTGTGGTGGGTGTGCCGAGATACACCCACGTAACACTCATTCTCCACCAGCTGCATTGGTTGCCTATTAGTCTCCGGTCGCAATTTAAGGTGTTGGTTTTGACCTTTAAAGCCCTACATGGCTCAGGGCCAGGTTACCTTCGGGACTGCATCCTACCACACACCTCCCTACGACCACTTAGGTCCCACAGAGTGGGCCTCCTCCGGGTCCCATCGGCCAAGCAATGTCGGTTGGTGGGGCCGCGAGGGAGGGCCTTCTCTGTGGGAGCCCCGTCCCTCTGGAACCAACTCCCACCAGAGATCCGGACTATCCCCACCCTACTGGCCTTCCGTAAAGCCGTAAAAACATGGCTCTTCCGGCAGGCGGGGTGAAAAAGAAGATCAGATTCCCCCATTAATGAATGTTTTTTAAAATAATGTTTTTATCTTTTAAATTGCTATTACTGTTTTTATTGTACTGTTCTTATCTATGCTGTACGCCGCCCTGAGTCCTACGGGATTGGGCGGCCTATAAGAACGTTTATTAAATTATTAAATTAAATTCCTTACAGTGTAGTAGTCTTTTTTCCTGGGCTGGCTCAACCATTTGGGATATGGCATTGGGTTGCTCTAGCTTCATTTAGGGGTAGCTCAATATTTCATCTTGTCTGCCATGCAACCATGGAGAGTATCAATTAGTATTTGGCTCCATACCTCACTATTCTGCTCAGATGGTAATAAGTGACTGGAGGGTAGAGAAGCACTATGTAATTTCACTGTCATAGGCAGATCATTATCTGGTTACCTTAGGCTGGCCATCAGCATAAACTTCTGAGTTTATATTAAATTATTATAAGAATATTATTCCATGGCTGCAGAGACTGCACCTGCTTTTCTATCTCCTCTACCAGGATTGCTGGGGGTGTGGGATGAGAAGCTGGAAGACTTTATGCCTCACTTTAAACAGTTGATATGATTGTTTGTAAAGGAAGCCACAATAGATGCATTTTGATTTGGATTCCATTGTCAGAGCAGGTATGATGTTGTCCCTTTGGGAACGACTTTATTCTGTTGTTTAATATTCTCAGCTTGTGGATACCGAAGATATGAACAGACTGTATGGAGAAATGAGTCCATACCACCCCCACCATATGTCCCTCTGGAATGAGCCAATAAATACCTATGAGACTGTTACAAGACTTATTTCTGAGCAAACACAGGGCACAAATATCCTTCTTTCTTCTACAGACGTTCATGTATTCCCTCTCCAAATGCTATGCATTTTTCTTCTTTTTATTTTTATGTCCTTTATCTATGCACATTCCAAGGATGTCTGTATATTATTTATTGATGTATTATTATATTTTTGTTTTGCTATTTGTATACTGTTTTGGGATGATTACATGAGAAATATACAGTATTTGAATGATTGAATAAATAAATAACCATTAAAATTAATTCTTTTGCTTTTCTGAATAAAGACAAATATCAGGCATTGTCAATTTGAATGAAGTACTTAAAAACCCTAAACAACATGTTGACAGACTGAGCTAAACTGGAATCCAAAATAGACATAGCAAGAATAAAAGAAGTGGGCTGCAAAATAGTGAATACCAATAGTGAATACATTCTTTGTCATTAAACTAATTGGAAAAACAGAAGAAAAAATCAACATGAAAGAACTGGACTGTTTTCTGAAAATAATAGTTGTACTCTGCTGATAACAGTATTAAGAAGCAGAAACTACAATAGCAATTCTGACTATAATCCAAGGTAGAAAACCTCCACCTATTGCTAACTGCAGATCCTGGCATTCTTTCTTACTGGGAGTTTCAGTTTAGTTAATACCTGCAGAGCTAAAGTTCCCCATTACTGAATCCCAGATTTACAGGATTCTTAAATCATGTGCACATCAGGGCCATACTATATAAACTAGGCTTATTGGGTGTCTTCTGTTCAGTTTTCATGCATTGCGTGACTGAAAGTGAACGGAACCAATACACTGATATTCATCATGATGGTGAGAGGGCATTTTTGGGAGCTGCTAAAAAGGGCATTCAGGGATTGCATTCAGCCATGGATCCTCAACTTGCCCAACTTTGTTCTTATCAGCCTCTCCTGGACGCATCCGTTCACTCTTGCTCCAGCTACCCTTAAGCATGGTTCTGAGCCACTTGAGCTAGGTTAAGGAAGGTGAATGAACTCTGCATTTCTCAGTTGGGTAGATGTTAAAGTGAAACTATTTGTCTTAACTTAGCAACAAGCAAGGTATATGCTCTGCCCATCAGTCACCACTGCTGGATTATTCTATTATGAAAACGAGTATAAGGAGGTGTGAACTTGGGAGTCACACGTGTGTTTTGACAGTTTGTCATTTGTAAACTATTTGCTGAAAAAAAAATCTTTCCAAATTTTCTTAATGAATATGCTTTTCACCTCGTTGGCTATTGAATAAAATAACTCTATTCATCCGAGAGAATGGGAATTCCTTTTACGGAGGTATGCAAGGTTGTGTTTTTTGAAAATGAGGGAATGGCTTCAAGGAGTCTTTGCGGTGTGCTGTTTTGCAAGAACATCAGCTGTCCAAAGGCCTTGGCTAGACAAATGCTTCAAGGCATCACCCTGTTTCTGAGCCCCCCCCCCCCCAAGCTCAACATGCCGAAAGGACCATTTCAACCCTTCGGACCCCTTTCTCTGGAACTAAGGCTTTCATTCCCAGCTGTGAGTTGGTCATGAGATATTGCTGGGCCTCACTGACGAGGTCTTTCGGTCCTGTTGTTTTGAGGAAGGTCCTACATTTAAACACAGAGATGCCGATTTTGTCTGGACTGGACATGTTTTGTTCCGGTGTACTGGTTTAAAAGTTCCAAAAAGACACTGTTGTGTTCTGACAACATCAGAATTAAGCTAGTAAGATAAAGAGGCATTTCAACCTATATCAGAAGATCATCAAAAGGAACCCAAAGAGAAACTTACTTGATATTGTCCAGTCGGCTGGAATCAGGCTTGAGGACAGAAGTGTTGCGGATCATCTTGTGCAGAGTGATCATGAGGAATACAAGGTTGATCTGGAAGATAATGTACAGATGGATGAATGGATGGATGGATGGATGGATGGATGTGTGTGTATGATGGAATTCTTTGTCTTACAGTTCCCCCAGTTAGCAACTACTCTCTGCCCCATTCTGAGGTTGGCAATGAATTCCCACTGCACCCCAGGGTTGCATGGTTTGGAGTGAGATGTGCATTACAGCACATCTTCTGAGCTTTGGGGATATCTAAGGGATTGGGAAGTGTTGGAATAAAGACTTTAGTTACTCTCCCCAGGTTTGGTTTGAAGTCTTGCATTATAAGGCTGAGGGGAAAACCCCACCTCAATTACTCCAAACAATCCTTCAATGACTCACCCCAATAACAAAAGAAACGGGTCCAATGAAACTCCAGATGAAGTAGTTATCAACTCGAAGCCAACAACTGCCAAAAGTAGAGCAAGACATGTTTAAACAGAGACCCAAAGAACAGTGGATATCCCACACCTTCACTACTGCATAGAGTAGTTCGACTGGCAGGCAATGACAATTTCACCAAAACCTGCTTTGAAACCCAGATTAATTCCTTGTTCATCCAACTACTTTGGTCTTCTGCCATAGCTTTCCTATTGGCATCCCTTGTCTTATCTCTAAATTCTCACTTCTTCTTTCAATAAAATCTAGTATTTCTACTGCCTCTCAAAGGGAAATGTATTTACCCTCTTCCTTAAATTTACACATTGGATCTTCGATTAAAAACAGAACATCATTCTTGTTCATCTTCCACCAGTTGCGACCCCTCTACTTACGCCTTTTCAGTGCCATAGCTGCGGTAGTCAATGGCGGCAGCAATTCCCACTACCAGGGCAGGAAAACAATAGCCACCCAGGTAGTAGTATTTCCTACGGGAATACTCGCTTTCAAAGACTTCAACCAGCATGAGGTAAAGGTGAATGGCCTCCAGGCACATCCAGGAGAATGCTGCCAGGAAAAAATAGTGCAGCAGCCCAGCAAAGATGGGGCAGGCAATCTGGGATTGAGGGGAAAAGAATACCAGTTAGCATGGATTTCTGTGTATCTTGGGGCGGGGGAGGGGTATAAGGATTTATTTAAAATCCCTTCATATCTCTACTATAAGATAACATGCAATTTATATGTTGTTAATATTAGAAAAAGAGAAGGCTGTCTTCATCCCTACAAATCTTTCTGTGCCCTAGCTCCTGCTCTTTAAAGGCAGTCCGAATTCCAAACTACAGCTTCCATCAGCGTAGCCAGCCCGTGTAATGGTGAGCAGTGATGGAATCTCTGTGTGACCATATATGCCAGGCCAGACACTGTTTCCATTTGTTTTGTACATTGTCCCCCTGCAATAATATTCTTTCACTCAGTCTCCCTACTTCCACTCATCATCATCATGTGTCCTGGGACTTCTTTGGGAGCAACGGGATCATCTGCAGCTCTTGGTTGCTTGCATAACAGCAGTGCTGAATTGTATTAAGTGCCTGCTTCCCCAGTCTTAAATATTTCTCCTGTCACTCATAACACAGAGATTCCTCTCCGAGTTTTGATAAGCTGAGATTATACTATTACAAATGCTCCTGAATGAAATAACTATTAATCTCTTCCTCCCTGTTCCCACACTTTGCCAACTAATGAGAGTAAGCTGCTCAATTTTATCTTTTTGTTTTGTTTTGTTTATCTTTTGGATACATAGCCTAGACCAGGGCTATGCAAACTACAGCTAGGCAAACTACAGCTAGGGCTGTATGCATGCATGGCTGGCTCAGGAATTATGGGAGTTGAAGTCCACAGGTCCTCAAAGAGCTGTAGTTTGCCCACCCCTGGCCTAGACAGACAGGCAGACCTTCCCCCCCCCCACAGGTAACCCTCATAAATGAGTAATGCAGTACTATTCCTGCTATGGCTATCATCATCACCCCCATGCAATCATAATCGATGTCATCATCATCTTAAGACTAGGCTGTTGCACTGAGAAGGGGCAGCAGGTAACCTTCCTCCATAATGAGACATTTATATCTTTAAAGGGAAGATGCTTCACAGAGAGAACAGAATTTTGCTTCCTCTCACGTTTTATTTTTATGTAATTTTTATAGAAACTTTTAAACAAGGCGATAAAAACCAATACAAACTAGTATAAAGGCAGAAAAAAGAAAAAGAAAAAACCAAAAAAGACCAAGAAAAGAAAAAAAACTTTGAAGAAAATTAGAAGAAAAAAAGACATTAAAGTGGCTTCTGATATTCTTCACAGTGGTTATAAATATAAATATACTTTAACATCTCTCTCTAAAGTAATATTGTATTATTCTTTCTGTAATCTATCCTATAATAACTGCTCACTTTTGTGAACTATATAGTTCACAAAAGTGAGAAGTTGTTATAGATATTTGAAAACATGTTATCTGGAAATCTTTTTACAGTCTAATATTTCCTTCGTAATACACAGAGATCAGTGGTCTAAGAGACGTCGGCAGGCATACACACATATACAATATTTTCTGAATCCAAAAGGCTTATCAATGTCACCCTGAATTTGGCAAGCCAAACGGAACCCAGTGAGACCCTCATCCTAGCACAGTGATGGCGAACCTTTTTTTCCTCGGGTGCCGAAATAGTGTCTGTGCGCACTATCACACACACGTGCGTGCCCACACCCATAATTCAAAGCCCCCCATTCGCCCCACCCCCCTGCGCATGTGTGTGTGACCCCCCCCACTCCCCCATTTCATGACTTCCAGTGGGCCCGGTAGGCCCATTTTTTGCCCTCCCCAGGCTCCAGAGGCTTTCCTGGAGCTTGGGGAGGGCAAAAATGCTCCCCCCTGCCACCCCAGAGGCCCTCTGGAAGCTGAAATCACCCTCCCAGAGCCTCTGCGCGAGCCAAAAATCAGCTGGTGGGCATGTACATGCACGCTGGAGCTGAGCTAGGGCAACGGCTCGCATGCCGGCAGATATGGCTCCGCGTGCCACCTGTGGCACCCGTGCCATAGGTTCGCCATCACTGTCCTAGCATATTCTACCTCATGCCCCCCTAATATGGCTCACAGATCCCACTGTGCAGAGGAGCAGTCCATGGTGGCTTTGTATATAATAGGAAGGGAAAACCATCATATACCTCATACTGCGTCTTGTCAATTCCAATAAGAAAAAGGAGCTCAGTCATGAAGAGATTGATGCAGAGGTTCTTGTGGATGGTGTTGCGGTCAGTTTGCAACCCACGGAGGAAACAAAAGGTGGATATGCAAATGGCCAAGCAGACCAGAGAAATCACAATGCCCACCCATGTGATGACAGACAGCAAAAGTTCATTGATGCGGCCCTGGTACTGAAAAGAAAAAAGGAAGAAGCCTGGTGTGTGTGTGTGTGTGTGGTTCACCTATCCCCTTAGCCGCATGCTATATTTTATACTGAACTTAGTAATTAGCACAATGGTCTCCACTATTGGGTAGCCTTGGTGTGCTTTGGACATTTTCCAAATACTGTGAAGCCACTTCACGTTTATTGACATCATAGACTGCCAGTCTTCTTAACATTTTGAAGAGTAACAGCTGCCCTGATTTTACATGTGGCCCATACAATAAGATAAAGATTCAGCATGCATTAAGAGTTAAAAGGATGGCCCTGATGATAGGAAACCATTTCCCTCCCCCTAACAACCTGTCATATTTTCTCCCACCCTGCTTCAGGTAAGTGATATTCTTACAATTTCACGGTGTGCCATGAGGACAGCGAAATTGGTGAGGTGACTGCAAGCACAGGTGGTGTGGGTCTTGTTGGTCTCCATCAGTCGGCAGCCCTGGGTGGACCAGTATCCCATCATGGAACGCTCCGAATAGTTCCAGAATGAGCAATTGGCATTGAAGTGATTCTTGTCCTATGTGGAAAGAAGAATGGGTCTGGATGTCACCAGTAGAATAAAGATAGGGGAGAAAAGGGCACTCCCTGAATATAGATAGTTCATTATACCAGAAAAATGTATGACTTGGTTAAAAGTGAATTTATACATGCTCAAAACATAAGCGGTGAATCCTTCACAAAATGTAACTTTGCCAGTATTGTAGTTTACTATAGAGCTGATTACAAGGCACAAGGACCAAGGTATGGGACTTATTGACATATGCAAAGAAAAGGAAACAGATAGAGTGATCCCAGGAATCATGCTTATCTCACCTCCAGGTGGGAGAGAGTAAAGATGACGGGGTCCATAAGGAAGACACGACTAGATTCCTTATTGATGGAGGCAGCGATAACTTGGGAATTGACAACAAGTGAGGGGCTAAGTGGACCAGCTTCACTTCCAAGCTTGATTGTGGCATTCTCAGTAGAGAGGAAAAATCCCAAATTATTGTAGAGGATGAAAACAACTTTGACCACCCCTAAGGAACAAAGGGAAAGGAGATCAGGCCTACCGCCTGGGGTGTAATAGACAGGATGAATTATTGCTAGAAAGGGAGGAAAAGACATAATTGCATGATGATGGTCTCCCAAATGTTCCGGGAAGATGTTTATCAAGGTCCTCCCCAAATCTGGAATTCCTTCTCTTGCTCACCATTACGACTGTTTTGCTTGATTGTGTTGGCTGATAGCTGGATTGAGTTTCTGGTAGTATATTCATGTGGGAACACAATATCTGGCACTTGCCCCTCTGTATTCAACACAGAGACCTCCAACACTAGAATGGGAGAGAAGAATGGAATAGGTTAACACAAAAACACAGGTCAAACAATATAAGAAGCTGTATCAAAGGTGCTTTTTCAAGAGGCAACTGGACTTTCTTGTTTTTTCTTTGAAGACATTGTGCTTCTCATCCAGGAAGCTTCAATCCAAGATAAAAAGTGAAATGTTTTCAAAGAAAAACAAGAAAGCCCAGTTGTCCCTTGAAAAAGACCTTTGGGACAACTATGACCTGGCTGACAGAGAATCTCCATAGACATAAGAAGCTGTAGTAATCACCCTTCTTTCATCTGAAAATTTTCATGTTTCTGTATAGATACCGAATGTAACCTTCATGTTTCTTCATGTTTAAACTACCAGAGTAGAAATGGGGTGACTTGCTTTCAACCACTCTTTTGTGGTTTATACGTTTTGTGGTTTATACTCTTTTGTGGTTTATATGTTTTGTGGTTTATACTCTTTTGTGGTTTATAAGTTTATACTATGACCTTCAAATGCTTGATAGTTGTTAAATTATCATCCCTACTTTGCTTCTCTAAATACTATATTTCTTTATAATCAGTTCTGTTACAATCACATTGCTACAGTTAAACTCTGTGATAAATGCAAGAATTCTGTATAGGAAACTGTACAATTTCTGCTTATTCTGATCTGTTTTCCAGTCCATTGTGGGTTGTTGTTTTCATTTTGTATCTAAAGAGATGGAGCCATTTTACAGTTTTATTGCTTGCTCTATTGCTCTGAGGTCACTTAATCCAAGAAGCAGTGACACACCAGAGAAACCTGGCAGGAGACTAAGGTTTCTATATTTATTATTCAAGAGCCATGGGTTCAGTCTGGCACCAGACACAAAAGGTATGTTTCTCCAGATTGCCTGGGCAAGATATTAATTTATAGTTATGCAGAATGCTATTGTGAAGATTTTTTCCACACAAGGAAAATGGTTTGCAAAATTGACTGGATTTTCTGATCTTTTGGGTCTAGCTGACATCACATTATATGACATTTCCACGTAATGAAATGGCTTGGATTATGTTGCTAAAAGGTTGGCAAAACCTTAGGAAGGGATTTGACCTCAAGAAGAGATAACCACTACCTGAGATACAGGAATGTACCTCCATTTCCAATTGGGCAGGATATGCCCAAGAGAACTTGATGAGATAGGAATTTATTCCTACCGAGGCGATATAGATCTTGTTCCCTTGAAGTCATCCTTACGTAGAAAATAAAACCGAGATTTACCGTATTTTTCGGAGTATAAGACGCACCGGAGTATAAGACGCACCTTAGTTTTTGGGGAGGAAAAAAGGGGAAAACAATCTGCCTACCAGGTATTAATCTGGCTAGCATCCTTAGTCTGGTCAGCTGTAGCACATTATTTTATTCCCTGGTTAGGACTTTAAAAAACCTTCTTCTGAGAGACTAACAATGAAAGAGCCTGCAAGCCAGTAAGACCTGGGAAGATCGTTAGCACCTGGTTAGGGCTAGAAAAAAACTTCTTTGGAGCAAGTAGAGCAATGAAAAAAAACCCTGCAAAGACTTAGGGCTGGAAAAATATTCTTCTGAGAGAGTAACAATGAAAGAGCCTGCAAGGTAAGAGCTGGGAAGATCTGTTAGCACCTAGTTAGGGCTGGAAAAAAAAGCTACATTCGAAGTATAAGACACACCCAAATTTTCAGCCACTTTTAGGGAGGAAAAAGGTGCGTCTTATACTCCAAAAAGTACGGTAATTCTAATTAACAAAATATTTATTTCAGTATAAAAGTAACAAAACATAAATCTTAATTAAGCTACACTGTCCCAGTCAGGAATTCACATCTGCCTCGGACGGAGGCTTGCAGAAGAAGAAGGAAGGAGGAGACAAACTCCTGGAATGCACACATGCGTAGAAACACATATCACATGTCTGCTTGATTAGAAAATACAGTAGATCTAGAAATATAGTAGAAGACCAAGAAGATAGCACAGAGGCTCAACTGGCAATATAGTCACATCGTGACAGAACTGGATGGGACATTTCCAAATTCTACCTCTCCTAATTCTACTCTTCTCTTCTTTCTCTTCTCTGATTTAATACCCTGTTCTTTTCTACTTGCTTTAACACCATCAGCTGCATTTGTACTTTCTGCCTAGTAAAAACAAATTTTTTTAATGTGCCATCTAATATGTAACCATGTTTGATATGATTCTGCAACTGATGATTGGAATGAGTTTTATGATGAAAAGATACCTTAAAGCTCACTTGATTAAGTGAGATAATGGTAACATGTTATCATCCTACCAGGGGATGTGCCAAGCAGACCCAGTCTTGTGCCTGATCAGCAAAAACCTTTCTCTTGTTTTTACCCCACAGACCTATTTGTAGCAGGCTCCTGAAGTAAGGGAGTGGAGAATGCTACAGATATCCTTTCCTTGCATGTAGTGAAGAATAAATGAAATTAATGCTGCTTCCATGTAAGAAACCTTCTAAAAAAGGTGTTCCATGAGATGGAAATACAGATCGCTTTTCTATGGGTGCAACAGAGAAATAAGGACACTGCCAGGAGGTATAAATCAAGAGCCTTTAAAAAGCAACGGCACCTTCCTCTTTTTTTGACAGCCTGCATTTGATAAAGGCTCCCACCTCCCTAGGTTTACAGAGCACAGGCACTGTGTTCAATAATGTTCAGTACTACACATTTTGAAGAAAGAATGGCTGGCTGGCTGGCTTAGAATTGCTGCAGAGAGGCGCAAGTCTGCTGCACCCACACACTCTGTGAAGTTCCCTTCCTCCCTCTTGACTTCTTCAAGATAAAGCAGACAGGCTGATGCTTACCAACGTTATTCTTAGCAGTGACAAAACGGGCTGGTTCTTTGACGTTGTCAGCCAGAAGGAAAGCTCCCTCTTCTAGGATATCAAGCAGCATGGTGGCAGTGTGCACCTGCTCTGTGGCGTTCATGTCCTTCCATGATTCCAGTGCCTCTGGGCGCAGAAGGTTGTCCACCGTCTCCACCACAGCCTAGAATGACATTGAGTTTTGAGGAGATGGATCCACTTCTCATACTCCTTTCCCACCCAACAGTTCTTCTGCTCTCGCACTTTCCTTTTCTCTTCTTTGCCATTGAGCAAAGATGGCTACAGATCCATGCTTCATGCTACTGCTTATATTTGACAGACAAAAGACATATGTATTATTAATATTTATTCATGACACCCTGGGTGTTATGTATTTTTTAACCCTCAAAACCCGGAGGGTCTGAGATTGTCATTTCGCTATTGTTAGTTAGGTGCATCTCCTGAGTAGAATGGGCCAATTCAAAGATGTTACCATTTATGGAAGTACTGTAGTATTCTCCCCCTGCCCCATTTTCTTACCTAACTTCTGCTTATTCTCATTGGATCAAAATCCTTGTATGGATGGAAGGAGCTTTTCAATTTCTGAAATGCTAATTCGGTATTCAAGGCACAGTATTTTCCAAACAATCCACAACTAGAAAACGCAATTCTTCATCTCAGGAACTACAGGCATTGCTCATCATTACTTTGAGTATTATAAAGTGGGCAAGTCCGTTCTGCAAGCAACTACAAGATACAACTACTTTGCTTGCAGGGTGAGAAGTAGCATAGCTCTCATGTTTAAATATTCATATTTAGCTGTTTCTCCTTTATTTTTAAATGACTTTTCCCCCTCAGCATGTATCCTCCAGATTTCTTGGAAGTTCAGCCACCATAGCTAACATCTTTTCTAGTGGGATTTTTTTTCTCTATATTTATTTAGTCTAGGATTGAAGTTCAAGACAATGGGATGGGTGCCAAGCTAAAAAGGTTGACTGAGAGCCTCTTTTGTGTCATTCAGTTCAAGAGCATGCATTTGTGACCCTAGTTCCAAATAAATGATCTGCATCTTTTATTTATTAATTAAAAAAAACCCCCACATAACTTTATATTATACTAGTTAGTAGCTGGATACCCGTGCTTCGCTACGAAACTTAGCATGGAGTAGAATGTCTAAACTCCCAGCCTGCAGGCTGGATGAGTCACGTGCTGGCCACGGCCACTGGCAGTTGGAACAGAGTTCTTTTCAGGTAGGGAGGGGGAATAGAATGTCTAACTCCTTAGCATCAGAGCGTGTTAATAATAATATAAGAGACAACTAATGATCTGATGGTCATTTCAAAAAAATGCTTTCTTAGTAAGCATCTAGAAGCCAAGAGGAACATATGTGCCAAGTTTCAAGTTTGTAGGCTTTACGGTTCTGAAGATTTCGTGATGATGCGTGAGTGGCATTTGGCTTTTATACTGTATATATAGATTAAATCAGCTACACTGGCATAGAATGAAATGTAGTTTTTTAAAGTAATACTACTAGCAGTAGTACTTGAGAGATTACTTGCATGGTTATTTGTGTTCTGGACAACTACAAATAGCTCCCTACATAAAATTAAAATGATATAGGCTTGATGGAAGTTTTCTATGTATTGTTTCCAGAGTTAAGGTTTTTACAAATGGCTATCTCATGTGGGATGTTTTATGGATATCCATATCAGTTGTATATCCAGAACAATTTAAATGAGGACCATTGTAATAGAAAGGATTTTTCCTGTATTCCACCTGTAATTCAGATAACATTGGACAAGACCAAAGAAAAAAATCTTTTTGGTAACAAAGCATGTCCTTCCCCAAAAGATTCTCTTGTCTATTTCCTCATAATTTCCACAGTTGCTGAACAATTTCATATATACTACTAAAAAGTTATACAATATAATATGACTATATCAGATGTGGGATAAAAATATTTTAATAAACATAAACAAGCAACTTTTTAGTTCTGCTCTAAATTTAGGGTGCTTCTAAATGCAACAATTTCTTTTGAGATAGAAATATGCAGGTCTCAGAGAAATGTCAGTATCTCCCTGAGACCCACAGATGTTTGACAGGTTACTTCTTGCCCACAGCTATTCCTACCTGAATTTAGAACATTGATGTTCTCACCTTGATATAGTCTTTGCAGGTCCTTTCTCTCTTATGCATCTGTAGAGTACAGCATACAAGCCCAGAGTCAATGATGGTCCATATATCAAAACAAGGAGAAAATAATTAGAATTCCCCAAAAGCCTCACTCTAGTCTATCTATCCCAATACAATTTATCTATGGGTTTCCTTAACATTGTTCGTTCTGGACATAAAGTCACCAGATAGGTGGAATAAAAAAGAAATATCCTAAATGACAATGTGAATTTTAGTTAACTGGTTGTTTGTTATTCAAAGGGACAGGTTGAATTTGACAATTGTATCCATTGTTTACCTTTTGTATTTCCTCACACTGTACATTTGATCAAATTCTTAAGTTTTTGATTTATGCTTTCCGGTCCGAATTCAAAATTATCACCAGAATTATCAGGTTGTAATCCTCGACACTTACATAGGATTAGGTTATATTAACTCAATAACACATTATCTATTCTTTGAATGCATTCACATGATCGATCATCATTTAAACATTCTGCATTGTTATCATCAGAGCTAATATAGAATCCTATAGGAAAACCAATAAACATGACCAGGGTCTCTATATAGCAACAGCATCTGGTAGGCTGTACCACAAAATTAGCCATCATATTTCTTCATAACTATTCTCATATCAAGTGTAATAATCAGGAGGCATGGAAAACTAAATTGATTGTTGTTTATTGTAAGGCAAAAAGAAAAAAAACCATGCAGATGTTTAACATAGATTTTTCCAACCACTGGATTGGTGGTTGCTGCTAAAAGGTTTGTGCCAATTTATGCTATTCTGTTTCAACGGTCCAGGAAAGTGAAATACTATATAAGGTCAGGACACACAATTTGCTGAGAACAGTCTCCCAGTTAACATATCACCATGCACCTTGTTGTAGTTTTTGCCAGCTGACTCCCTCTCTATTGGACGCAGTGCCTGCAGTTGAGCATCCAAGATATCTAAGAGCTGCTCCATTAATTTGACAGAAGAACTAACATCTCCAGCGTAGATGGCACCACGCGTATGTCGGGCAAGCTCGGTAGCAATATTGGCTGCGTTCTCTCCACTCTTGATCTGTCAAGAGGAAAGAAACATAGACTACCTCAATCCAGCAAAAGAGGTTATGCAGGCGTGAAGAAGCCTGATACCCATTGTGAAGATGAACTGTCTGATGAATAACTACAGGGCGGGAAGAACTTCTGGGAAGAAAACGATACCTTTTGGGCCACCTGGTTGACCCAGGGACTTGTGCAGTTGCTGAGATCAGGCCCTCGTGGGTTCCAAATACCAAGAGTAGCAAGGCATTGGAAAGAAGCAATACCTGTGGGTGGGAGGGCAAGAAAGACTTGTTAATCAATGTCAGCTGTAGCTTCAGCCTCTCATTCCTATCTATTCCCACTACAAAAGCAACCCACTGTTAAAGGTCTCTGAAAAAGCATTATTAAGTTTGTACAGAATCTACCTGGCTTCCCAGGTAGAGTCTTCCCTTGCCCTTAATTACAATACAAATATGCTCCAGCAGCATCTTTATCCAGCCACATCTTCATACTGCTGTTTTCATCTCATCCCAAGCTCACAATTGAGAGCTACACCAAGAGCTCAAAGGTCCAAAGACAGCCTGAAGGTACATGAAGACTGAAACCATGTAGTTGCCATAGAAAGGCATGTTGAGAAACAGAAATAAGGCCAGCAGATTTCATTCCAATACAGGTTTTTGCCACCTCAAGGATAGCACTACAACTTGTAGTGTTGGCTAATGGAGGAACTACACACTGCCTGGACCCCAGCTTCTTTCATTTGTAAGTATCCAAAGGCATTCACCTCTGCAATAAAGACCAGAACATTTTGCCTAAGGTTACCCCTGGTGAAGCTGCTTATTTTTACCTCTCGTGCCTTTTGGGCAAGGCCTTTCCACCAGCATGCCTTGTTGTGTGGCTGGCCACTGGACACGCCTCACCTCCTTTGCTTCACAGAAGAGCTCTGGAAAGATATGCTGGTTGTTTGCTGGTGGACGGCGGGTACTTGGCATTATGGCAGTGACTGTGTGCAGTTCTGTACCCTTCTGATTTATGGCACCTATAGGGTGGGTTGTAAGGGGTGGCTGTCGAGTGGTTGTAACAGCAGGAGATATTGTGCTGGTGACAGTGGTGGGACGAATAGTGGTTGTCGGGCTGAGTGGTGTTGAGGTAACTGGGCCTGTGGGCAGAAAAACAGTTGAGGGCAAGCAATCCTTCCCATAAACAAAATATCCCTCCCTTCCCATTCAGGTCTTCGGTTGTAAAATTTTAATTTTTAAAAATGCCTATGCTATTACAACTCCACTTTCATTGATGTTGCTTTGTATTGATCCAATTGCATTGACCTCTTGATTTGCAGGGGATCCCTAAAATCTTCAGTGGAGTCTTTTCTTGCCCTGTATTGGTATTTCAGATCCTTTACCCTGAAAATATCAGGGGCTGTACTTAAAACTTTGTACATGTAAAACATACGTTCCCTCGCTGAGTTCTCACCACAGTATTATTTATTCTAGCCAGAAAATCTCATTGCATGGAATCATCATTTAATCACGATCACATTTGTAACAAAGGATGCAGTTCTCCAGGTTATAAAGAGTCTCAGATTTTCTTTAGTATCACAAATTCTAGTTGCCATGGTTGCAAAAATATTTTTTTTAAAAAAGGGGGAGATGGTGATTACTAAATGTTCAAATGCAGAATATTCTGAAAAGGAGCTAATGATACCAAAAGAATTATATGTATTCTTTCCTCCTCTCTATTGATTCCAGCCCAAATTTTTTGACCCTTGTTTTACTGCTGAACAAATATTCCATGAGGCTCGGTATACAGTATATTCCTTTATATATCAGTGTGTCTGGATCTTTTCTGTGTAGATTATATAAATTGCAAAAATTCATCAAATTTCCAAGTTATATTAATTTTTTTATTTCAGCATATCTAAGATAGTTAATCTGGATCATCTTCCTCGTATCCCCTTAGCCAGTGGTGGGATTCAGCCAGTTCGCACCACTTCTGGAGAACCAGTTGTTAACTTTCTGAGCAGTTTGGTGAACTGGTTGTTCAAAGAAATAATTAGGGCAGAGAACCGGCTGTTAAATTATTTGAATCCCACCACTGCCCTTAGCCCACATACCATTTATGACATCTTCTGTCAGATCTTTCTTAGGAATATGAAATACAAGCCATGTTTTCACACTGAAATCATTTTTAATTTTAAAATATAGCAAACAGTAGCATTTAGTGCTAATTTAAGTAAAGGTAAGCTTCATTCTGTCCCATCCCTTCTAAAAATATGTGCGTGACTCCTACAGATACAACTGATCCGTTATTCTCACTCAGGCTAAATCCCATTCATCCAGCCACAGCATGGGGATATTAACTGTGGAAATGCTCAGTTTCAAATGCCATTCAGACAGAAGCTGTGCCACTGGGATGAATGGAGAATGTATGAAAAACAAATTAGTGATATATTGGGATAAACAGATCTTAATCTGGCCCTATACCAGAGCATGACTAACCTTGAACCTCTTTTATTCAAAAGTAGACTGAATTTTTCTCCTTCTGCCCAGCTTTAAGGAATTATTTTTTGTAGCCTCTAGGCTTCTGCCAAATACTGAACATCAGACAATCCATCTCTCAATTTAAACTCCATGTGATGTTAACTGTCAGAACTTCAGGCATATGCTGACTCTGTTGGGGTCACAGTGAGTTTGAATTGAGGCGAATAAACTTTCCAATACTTACTATTTGACTGGAGTCAGAAGAACTGCTTGCAGCAAGTAGCAAAATTAAAGATATTTTAGATGTCAGTGCAAAAATTTAAGCCTTTCTTTTTAAGGCGATATTGCCTATACATGCTCAAAAATTTCTTGAAATGTGATTATTGTCCTTCACATCAAATAGTAGGAGCTGAAAAACCTGCAATCGCTTGTAGAATATGCAAAATATATGTTTGTTTTATCTAATTTATCTAATAACGCTGCCCTGAGTCCCCAGGGAGTAGGGCGGCATATAAGAACACTAAAATAAAATAAATAAAATAAATTTAGCTCAAGTCAAGAGATAGCTGTCAAAAGATATTTAGCTCAAGTCAAAAGATAGCAATTCCAATTCATATGCAACTGGAGACTGGTGATATATGAGATTTAATGTAAAAAGTCTTCTGTAACCTGATGCTCTCCAGATGTGTTAGCCTACAAATCCCAGAATTTTCAGCCAAAATGCACATAGTAATTCTAGTGGTCCAACCCAGCTGGAGGGCACTGATTTAAAGAAAGTTGGTATAAAATACGTATTAAAGAATCTATTTTTAAAAGATAATTTCATACAGTTTATGTGCCAAATTGTATAATTAAGGAAGTCACATCTCTGCAAGTTGACTCATTATTTTTGTCCCCAAATATTTTTTATCAATACTGTAAAAATTGGAACAAAAATCAAGCATTCATAATTTCCAAACATTGACCGCTCTTTTTTCTTCCCCACCCAAACTTTTATCTTAGGATGATAGCTCACCAGTGCTAGGATCAGGTGGACCAAACTCAAGAGAGTAACGCAGAACAAAATAATTATTCCATACATAAAGCTGATTATCACGGGGGTTATAGTCAATGGAAGAGATGAACTGGTAAGGATTAGGAAAGGTCAGAGAGATCGGTTCTTCACGGTTCATGTTAGTATTGAAGGCATAGTCAACACGGTTCCCTGCGGCCTCACTGTCGTCATCCACATAAACTGTCCGTACCACATAGAGGACTCCACACACCATGAAAGCATTGGATGCAGAGCGTTTGTCGTAGCCAGTTTCCCATGTGCCTTCAAAGCGTAGAGTATAAGGATTGAGCTGGCTTACCACTAACCGTCCATTGTTGCTTTCAGTGGCATAAATGACCCATAGCCCATTTTCATCAACAGCCAAGTCAATGTCAGTCTTGCCACCCCAGCGGTAGGGTGAAGTGTCATGATAGTTGGCTGTATTGATAACTGTTTCTCCACTTTTAATCCGTGTCCGCAGATCATACTTGATAATGTTGCGTGTCCGCTCTTTATTGTAGAAGACTGCTCCATCGTACACCACAAAGCCGGTGCCATCGACTCTGTTGGGTAAGCGATAGGTGGTGGTATGTCGGGCACTTACATAGTCTTCCCATGAGGCATACTCTGTCAGGGTGTCTGTCCTGTATGGGATCCAAGGCATGACATATATTCGGTCTCCAGCTTGTAGAGGATCCTTGCACCAAGCTCCAGACTGGTGCTCTGATTCATGGGCCGAGGTAGGTTCCAGGATCTTGTGCAGCGTCCCTGGGCAAACGAATACTAGGGAGGGGATGTAAGGGAGGAAAGGATGTTTGGGTAAAAGGGGAAGGGTGAAAATTCAGAAAGAATGTGACAGAACAAAGAAGAGAGAGAGAGAGAGAGAGAGAAAGAAAGAAAGAGAGAGAGAGAGAGAGAGAGAGAGGATAAATTTGTAAAAGGTTGTTGGCAGGAGAAGTGAAATCCGCGCTGAGTTTTCAGAGCAGTTGCAATCATGACACTTTTATCTGTTATTGAGCTGAGATGGCTCAGTGATGTTAAATAATGGGAGGGATGGGTGGGGAGCATCAGAGGAAATCAACACTTTGTCCAGATCAAATTAAAATGGGAATATAAGGATTCCAAACCATCCTCCCTCACTTTGCTGTATACTTTGAAATTTAGCAGGGAATGTCTAATTGTTTCCCTGCCAAGTTCTAAGTAATATCATTTGGATAACTCAGAAATATGAACAGGAGTACTGGTGAACTTACAGCTACAACCCTTATTCCCTGACCATATGCTTTACTCATTCTATAGAGGTCAGAAGAGTTAAAAGCTCTGGAAAAGCAATTACAATGAGCTAGACCTCACAAATCTTCTCCACCGGAGATACCTAGGGGATACATCTAATGGTATGGAAGTTAAAGCTTCCACATCGCATCTTTGAAATTAAGTATGGAATTGTGGCACTGTCTATCCTAAGGAATGCATTGAGTAGTGTTGTTGGGTTTATAGGACTGACGGACCTTTATCTTCTATGAGTATCTCTAGTCTGGAGGAAGGACACCTTTTTTTTTTACTTTATTGGAAACTTATAACACATTGGTTCCATTAAATCTTGAAGTACACTGATCAAAGGATTATAGCATTCATAAAAGGAATTTGCTTCACCAACTCCATTGACCAAGATTAATCTACGCCCGTCATCATGCCGCACCTAAAGCCCAGTTTTACGTTGGTATAACCATCAATAATAATGAGGCAGAAAGAAACTGGACCCATTTCTGCATCTACAAAGGCAATTATTAGTGGTCTTTCTTTTCCTTGGGGTTGCAGTAATTAGCTAGAATATCAGAGCTGCAAGTTAGCTCAGTGCAGTTCCTAAAACAGAAAGTAATCATGCATTTAGAAGCAGAAATTAGGAGCCCAGGTTTCCAACTTCCATTGCTTCAGACTCTTTTATCTCACGCCCTCCGAGAAATGTTCTTCTACATCTTATCACTGTCTTCCAAACAGTTCTGAGGAAATGCCTTCTAATGGAAAAAGAATGAGGGCCTGCCAGCCTGAAATATTCTACCATTATTAAACATTATTGAATGGGCAATGGGAAAAGAAAAACAAGCACAAAATAATCCAAAGCTTGGCTGCTTAGAAGCCCACTGAATATAAAAGACAGGGTGTTTCCTCTTCCTCTGAAACAGACTACTTTTAAGCCCTGGGGACAGAGAGCCGCAGATTAGCACAGGGACTGTCTCCCTTCTGGAAATAAGAGCTTACAGAACCATAGCAGAAGGATGCGATTACCCAAAGCTTCTGCTTCCCATATCCTGGGTGCCATTCGAGCAACTTATCAGCCAGGTTTGATTCGAAGCAGCAAAGGACATGAGGCTAGGGCACATGGCAGGAGGTGGAGGAGTGAGGTGACGGGGGGGGGGGAGAAGGCTGGGCAGGGGGGAAAGGAAGCCCCTCCCTTTCACCCACACCCCAATTGGCTGCCCGCAGTCTTGGGAAAAGTCGGGAGGAAAAAGTTTGAAAGGAAGACAAAAACAGGCCAGCATTCTGCAAGTATCTGCCTCTGGTTAGCTGGAGCAAGGCTGGGAGGAAAGAAAAGCATTTAGTGGTGGAAGGAGGAGTGGAGTGGAGTGAGGAGAGGAAGATTGCAGCAGAGAATTCACCTGTCCATTATAGCACAGTGTACTAAGCAGCTACAGAGAAGACACTTGGAGCAGTCAAACCAAATGCAAATTGTAGGGCTTAAAGGCTGTAAGATGTTTTCATTAAGAAGACCCAGGACTATGTTGCTCTGGTGTACAAGTATTGACATATTGGTACACGGCTAGGGGAAACTGGATTGTCAGCAACCCAGTTACTGCTGGGTGCTAGCTTATAGTTTCCACTGTGAAAGGTTTTTTTTTGTCCTCGCTCTGCAGTCTCGATGGCATTTGGGCTTTCTTTATAGCAGCCTTAAAATGTCTGCCAATAGTTTTTGTGGATACAGTAGTGAATTCTCTGCTCTCCCATTATTATATCTGCACAGTTGCTATGAAATGCCACAACACTCCAGATGTAGTAAGTCTTACTGGAGTTGGGCATAACTTAGATTCCACATCAAACCATACCACCACACACTTGGAAGTAGATGAGATACACCAACAGCCTTAGAAATGATTGGCAAATAATCCAGGAAGGAGACTGGCATCAGTCATGGAGGAAAATAGCATTTTTGTCAATGCCAGCTCTCATAAATATTTACAAATACCCCTCCCCCGATTTTCCAGACTCAGGCAGAGCTTCAGTGCAAATGGACAGAAATGCATTTCATATCCATTTTTGCATAAAGGAGATTAGGTTGGGATTCTGAACATACAATATGCCAGAGTCCTTCGGGAGTTGGGCGGCATATAAGAAAGCCGAATAAATAAATAAATAATAAATAGTTTAAAAAGTTTAAATTTCCTCAAAATCAACGGGATTTATATGAGCTTAAGAGGGTGATGGACTGCTGTTTTCAATGGTCACAATCTCTGGATAACTCCAGAGGGAGCAAGCAGGGCTGAGTCAGCAACCTGGTGAGTTCACTCTTATTCACAGTGTTTGGGTCTCCATGGTGATGTTGTGCTGCATCCTACTTAGTAATAATAAATAATTCTGATTAATAAATATTCTGCCATTCTTAGCTGCTGGCAAATTCTGCCTCCTGAGCTCATTTGGAGAACTAGTACATGGAATGGAAAAGAGGTATTCACAGTGAGTAATAATGAGTTTAGAAGAGGGCTGAGCCAGGGCTTTTCTGATGTGGGGACCATACTTTATTATTATTATTTTGTCTATGAAGGCTGCAGGGACTATGACCAATAACATAGTGATGACACCAGAAATGTTTCTGGTGATGACACCAGAAATGTTCAGCCTGATTTTGAAGAATGAAAGAAACAGGCTTTATTAGAGTTGATGATGTCTTTTAATGCCCAATAAATGTGTTATCCTGCCCCCCAGGGTCAACATATCTATTTTGCCCCTTCCCCTAGTGTAAACAAATTGCTGATGAAATTCAGTGTTATGACCTTGAGGGCTCTAAGAGAAGGAAGAATGAGGTTGGAGTAGCCACATACGGCCCACATGTTGTCTATCCCCTGTCAAAAATAAGGATGCTGGCTACTATAAATCTAACTAGTAAGCATCATTCTTTCCTTGAGAACTGGAAATAGTTCTCAAGGAACCAGGCTGAGAGAGATAATGGTTATTTGGAAGTTACATTTCATATTACAGCTATAATGTGCCAGCTAGAGATCCATAGTGTATACATTTTAACTTTTAAAGTACTCTAAGCGATTTGTGCAAAGATTGCATTGGTATAGCAGGCCAAGGAAGACCACCTGCAATTTGCCTATTCGCTTTTAATTAGGAAGAAAGAGAACTTATTTTGTCTCAATTATTATCTACCAGGTGTTTGAAGATCATCTACTTAGCCTTCTTGCATACAACGACAGAGCTATTATTTGATCTACAGTGCAGTGGAAATGCAAAGTGACAAATGGGTTTAACCACTGTATGGCAATGAGTCAAGGAGGAGAGAAGCCAACTAGCCTAGATGTTAATGACAAGGTCTGTTAAAGATCCCTGTAGTGTTTTCTGTTGTGAATCACCAGACAAGAACCGCTTAATGGGAAGCAGTTGGATTTTATAGCACTGCATGATGTTCCTCGTATTAGCTATCTATCTCTGTCTAATCCATGATTTTCAAACTTTGTCATAGTGAGTCCCTCTATAAGTTAAGAGCAAACTTATTCAAGACTCACAAAGTGTAAATTATGACAATTTCAGAGGTTTTGCATTTACTGACATGGGTTTGAAGACTTAACAGTAGTTCTCATGACCATGTCGGTGTTGCATCAGCTTGGCTGAACACAATTTTTACTTTCATATTGATGACACCTGTATTCCACAAAACACTTTTTATATGTTTCAAACAACGATCACTTTTACTCCCAGAAATGTTATTGATTTTTTTTGGGCATTCATGTCAGGAAAAAAAAACCCCACCAAAACCCTGGAGCATAATGTAAGAAATAACTGCCTACATTGCTCCTGTTGTAAAATAAGTCTAGAAATGAATCTTAGCCATAGAGAGGATTCCATAGCAAGGTATATGACTTGTTAAAGTTATCACTCACTGATAATGATAATTTCCTCCAATATTTACTATGGACTTTCCCCTTTTGGTAAGGAAATTGTTTCTCTGTTTATTATTGGGAGGGGCCATGTTGGAGTTCCCAAGCTGGAGAATCTCCTCCCCTACTTACATCCCCAGAAGATAAAAGCAATCATGTGGCCAGGGATCTTTGTTATATCATGCCCAAATCCAACCAACTTTCCCTGCAAAATGGTGATCATGTGTCAGGGAAATAGTTCATAATTGGAAAAGAAGTCATAGGTGAAAAGCCAGAGTCTGGACCTGTGAGCTCCAAATGCCATGTCTATTGACTATTCCAGCACTTGAAATCCTCCCGGTACTTATTAATGGAACTTTATGAGTATCCTTGTCTATAGAGTCTCCTTCTAAGTGATACATTCAAAGGAAAGTTGCCTTTAGCCTAGCAATTCCTAACCAGCCTTATCTAATTCAACAGTATCCAGATGTGCTGAACTTCATTTGCCGTTGTTCTGAACCAAGAAGGCCCTAGGAATGGTTGGCTGGTCTACATGTAACTTATCTAAATATTGTGTCACTATTCTGTCATGCATTGCACATTGTGTTTTTTCCTTTCTTTCAAATAAGGCTGTCAATTATAGGGTTGGAAATGGGCAGATTGCCTGGAGCCATTCTCTGATCCTGCTTCTTCAAAACATCCAGGTAAGCCCAAGTTAGGACACTACAAACTTGAAGAAAAAGAGGAGTCTCAAGACCAGGAACTACTATGAATGTCATGATTGACAGTTTTATGCTTTTCTATAGAGCACTCACAGAGATGGATGCACATCCTTATATATATTGATGCTTATAAGAGCAGCTGGATAATATTTAAAAGTATACTTCCAATTTAATGAAGCTTATGGTTTGTGTTCCTTGTGCATTTGTGTAAGATATTTGTTTGCACATGTCGTATTTTACATATATGCAAAACATTCAGACAAACACACACTTAAATGCATCCAACTATATTGTCCTTAATGTAAAAATATCTACATGCCTCTGGTTATGGAGGTATCTACAGGTGGTCCTCAACTTGCAATCATTCATTTAGTGACCAAAGTTACAACGGCACTGAATAAATGACTTATGACCATTTTTCACACGTATGTCCGTTGCAGCATCCCCATGATCATGTGATCAAAATTTGGATGCTTGGCAACTGGCATGTATTTATGACAGTTGCAATGTCATGTGATCACCCTTTGCGGCTTTCTGACAAGCATAGTCAATGGGGACGCCAGATTCACTTAACAACCGTGTTACTAACTTAACAACGGCAGTGATTTTCTTAACAACCATGGCAAAAAAAGGTATAAAATGGGATGTGCAACTCACTTAACAACTGTTTTGCTTAGAAACAGAAATTTTGGGTTCAACTGTGGTCGTATGTTGAGGACTACCTGCAAGTGAATGTGCTGTCTCCGTTTTTTTATTTTCACCCATCAGACTGGAGATGTCGGCTGCAATATCATTTGACCTGAATGGTGGTTTGTTTTACTTAACATCGCTGCCATTTTCAGTTTCTTGCCCCCCCATTTTGAAGCTAAGGAACCTGAGATGGAATAGGATGGGGACAGGGAAGAGGTGGGCAAGATGCAAAGAATTTCAGGGCTCTAATCTTGCCTCCCTGCTCTGAACACTTGCTTGGCAACCTTGCCCCGAAGCAGCTTCCTGGACCTTCACAGGTTCAGCTCAGCCCAGTTTCCCATCTGGGTTGGTGGGGTGGGATGGATGACTCCTGGCACAGGGAGGAGAAACACACCATTAAAGAATGAAGCGCTGGTGAGGGAGGGGCAGCACAAAGCGTTAACTGGTTCCGATCCCTCATGGATGGGGTAGTGCCGACTCAGCCTTCTAATTCGGGATGGGGGCAACTGTGTTCTGGGGTTGGGGGAGAAGATGTCAGAAACAGAGAAGGAAACCATCAGTGAAAAACCACATCCAAAAACCATGGAAACCTGTGGAAAAGAAAAGTATAAGTATATGCCTCCATCCCCAATCTTGGGGGGAAATTCCAAACCAATGTAGTGGGGGGGGAAAAACGTGCTTTTAGAACAAACTAAACAGAGAGAAAGAGAGGGGAGAGAGGGAGAAAAGAAAGACATGGTTTGGGTAGAATCAAGCCTGGCTTTTTAGTTGTACTGCCTTTCAATTAATTGGTTGAATTCCTAGATCTAACTTGACAGCTTGTCTCTTGTTCAAAGAGGCTCATTGCAATTGTGATTTCAGATTCTTACATTAGGTTAATAAATCTAGCCAATACGAACACATTTAGTGACCCCCTTCCTTCATGCACCATCCCCATCTTCCCCCAATAACAGACAGAGCCAATGATCATGACTGCAGCTTTCTTTAAATTAAAAAAAAAAGCAGAAATGGAAAAGAATTTTTTAAAAAACACAAAATCACCCAGGATTTGATCAGGAATTAAGAAAAAAGAAAGGAAGGAAGGAAAGAAGGAAAGAAAGAAAAAGAAAGAAAAAGAAAGAAAAAGAAAGAAAAAGAAAGAAAAAGAAAAAAAAAGAAAGAAAAAATATGTATAAAAATTAAAAATGCCCACATTGAAGTGGTTAGTATATCAGAATAATTGACTGCATGCATATTCTTACTTTGGGCTTATCTCATTTCCATGTCATCTTGATAGGTAAGGCTGACCAAAAAGAGAAAAAGGCTTTTCAAGCCAAGCCAAGTAACTCTGAGTATATTAGCAAGGAAAGTAAACTCAATTTGAGATACAGTTTGGGAATTCTCATCAAAGAACTGTACAAGCTTTGAGTGAAATTTCCACTGAAGGATGGATTACAAATGAAGTCATTAATGCTCAGCTTTAGCCACACATGATTCATTTCGCTTGTCAGAGCATGGCGAAGGTTGAGTTTATCCTTGCTTAGAATGATGCCTAGCGTGAGCATCTATTCTTTAGGAAGTATACTACTAATTGTAGACTTCCCCAACCTGGGGAATCCTACAATCCTGACCAAACTACAGCTCTCATCATCTGCAGTCACCATGGTCAGGGAACTGTCAATCCACACTTCTGGAAGTTGGGGGAAGGCTCCAATGTGTAAGAAGCTCAAAAGAATATCCCCATTACACCCAATAGTGGATTTTTTTAAAAAAAACTATCATTTCAAGAGTGCACTTTGAGGCTGAACACGTAGCTTGGGAGAAGAAGAAAAAAGGCCCATTGATTGCAGGGCATCTACTTTTGCTGAATATAGGATCAAAAGGTATGCATATCTTCTGGGATCTCGTTGAATGTCTAAAACCAAATGGCTTCCATAATAGTAACAATGATCAATGTATGCATGTAAAGACTTTTTTTTTAAATACACAGGAAGCCCTGGAAGAAGTATTTGGAAATGCCCAAATTGAAATCAAAGCAGAGGGATTAAATAAAAACAAAAACCACGTATTGTTCTTTCGTAATTTCAAAAAATTGTAAGAAAGAAAGAAAAGAAAGAAAAGAAAGAGAAAGAAAGAAAGAAAAAAGAAAGAAAGAAAGAAAGAGAAAGAAAGAAAGAAAGAAAGAAAGAAAGAAAGAAAGAAAGAAAGAAAGAAAGAAAGAAAGAAAGAAAGAAAGAAAAAGTGGTTGAGGTAGGCCAAGGTACCCAGTTGGTTGCCATGGAAACATGAAGAAAGGAGCAGAGAAAATCAGTTGAATGATAAAAGACGCAGGCAAGAACGGTTTGGAAAAGTGTATTTCCCCTGAAGGAAGCAAAACCAGAGAAGGACAGGCATCGCCCAAGCATTCATGGTGCTTCCCCTCCACATGTGAGCACGGAAACATGGAACGTTTGGCAGGGCTGTTGTTAGATGATGGCTTTACCTCCTTTATTTGCTGAGTGGCTGTTTAGTGATTGGCAGATTTGTTTCTAGAGAGGATGCCAATTGGAATTAGTCAGACCAAAGAAAGAAGAGGAAGGGAAGCCAAAGGGAGGGCAGGTGGGAGGTTAGGAGAAGAAGGGGCAGGGAGAAGAGGGAAAGGAAGGTCACATTAAATATGGCCACAGAGAAAAAAAAACAAGGTGCTGGGTTAGGGGTGGGGTCAGTGGTAATGTTGTTGTTTACCTTTCTGTTCCACTTCTACTTTATGCATCGAAGGGAGAGAAGAAAAAAATATATTGAAAAAAAAGGTGCAAGAAGGAAAAAAAAGAGAAAAGAGATTAAATTCCTTTTGTTTCTGCCCCCCACCCTAAAGTAACCATTTTTTTCTTCAACTGTCCATCTCCCACCGTCCCCAATCTTCCCGCCAGCCCAACAAACACCAGCCCCTCCCGCTTTGGAGTCACATCAAGGCAGAGAGCGTGTGGGGTTTGCTGGGGGAGGTCTCCCTTGGGTTTCCCCCTCCTGACAGCATCTGAACAGTTTTGAGGTGTGCAGGGTCCTCCCCACCCGCCCTTAAACTTGGTGCCAGCGACATTGCCCTTCAAAAGAAAAATCAGAAATCAAAACCAACCAGGAAGGACAACAAAAGAGCAAAACACAAAAGGGTGGAAAGCATTTGCAGGAGAAAAGAGCAGAATTGGGGGGAGAGAAAGAGTAAGCAGAAATATGAAAAAGGGAAAGAGTAAGACTTTGAAAAAAAAATCCCTCAAATCTTTACTTAATGTCTATGGAACACATATCCAACCTGACCACAGACGTGCACTACTGGTTCGCCTACTCTAAATCCAACCAAAACTATTCTTCTGTAAACTATAAATCAACATACATTTCTACATGTTAGTATTGTTCCTATATCCCTCTTCCTCATGGCGTAGGATCAAATAGACTGCCAGTCAGTCCTTAAAATGAGGGGCAGACTCTATGGGGCATTTTTTTATGGGTCTCACCACAAATACATCAACAGCAAATTTGTTTTGCCCAAGGGAAGGTCATACTATGGAATATAATGCAGTCACCATTCCTATTAGTCCTGAGGAAGGGGCTTAAAACCCTTCTACCTGTACCTTTTGGTGCTTTCAAGTCAATGTTGACTCCTGGTGACTGTAGTGTTCTTGGCAAGATTTCAGAAGTGAGTTCGCAATTGCCTCCTTCCTAGGGGTGAGAGAGGGGTCTGCTCAGCGGTGGGTTGCTCCTGGTTCGGCCCGGTTCTAAGAACCGGTAACGCGGTGGCGGGAGGCTCTGCCCACCAGCCCAGGATGCTTCTGCGCATGCCCAGAAGCGTCGCGAGTGCGTGCACGAACCAGTAGTAAAGGGTTTTAGAACCCACTACTGGGTCTGCTCTATGTTCACCCAGCTGGCTTCATGCGTAAGGCGGGACAAGATTTCACAGTCACCCAGTTTTTGCCTGATTCCTTAATGTCTGCATTAAACTGGCTTTCACCTGTAACTTTTTGAGTAATTTTAAACGTCTGAATTTAACCCTTGTTTTAAAATTTTTAAACCATTTAGAATTATCTGTTAAATGTGTACTTTTGTAAGTTGCTGAGAGCTCTTGGAGGGGGCAGCATCTAAACTTATAAGTATAGCTATAAATAAATACATTTTTGTAGATGTTGAAGTGCAACATTTTGCAGAGTCTAACTAATGTTCTTCTAACTTGGAAGTAGCTCTGATAACATTTTAGGAAGATCCATCCTTCAATCTAGGCTAGGGTTTTATGAAGGCATTCTGCCATTTAGCTACAGTTTCTCAACTTTATATCTAGATTAAAATCTCAAATCACAGGTTCACGTTCAAAATTAAACAATGCTAGTTACTAGACATTCCAATACTCATGGCAGGTGTTTCCGATAAAGGGCTTAGAGACTGACTATAAGTAATACCCAATCTCTAATGGACAAATGGAAGATTCCTAGGACTGGCCTCAAATAGAAGAGATATGATAGATGGCAGGTGAATAATTTAGAAGGTAGTAATATATGAGTTGGGAATCTGGGAGTTCTACCACCAAAGCCAGCTAGGTGACCTTGGGCTATTCACTTTCTCTCAGCCCTAAAAAAGAGGCAATGGCGAAATACTTCTAAAAACCTTTCCCAAGAAAGCTGCAAGAACTTGTCCAGGCAGTCTCCAAGAATCGGACACAACTGAATGAAATATATACATATACATATGCATATACATATATGTATGTATTTTCTTGTTTCTTGTTGAAGAAAACAACAAACACACACACACACAAAACAATTCAACTGGTAAAAAACAACACATATCAACAATTCAGATTTTCAAGAAATATGGACCAATTTTCTGGAGTTGATCAGTTTATAACATAATTTTCCGGGCCATGTTTTATTGTCATAATTATAATGTTGCATTTATATTATATTGCTCATATCATAGTCAGTATATGGTTTTCTATTAGTTTAACCTAACAAAATATATAAGTTAAGGTCTGTCAGGCCTCGTTTCTTTAGATACATTTATTCTCCCAAAACCAGATCTAAAACAACATACATTGGAGTGGTGACTTCTGAATAATCTGTAGAATAATCTACATATATTGTAACGTCAATGTTACACAGGACAAAATTAAGCAGATATATAAGAAGGAAATGTCATAAGTAGCATGTCTTTACTCTCTGATGGAATTTTTATAATAAGAAGCAGGAAACAAAAACATGAATATAGTGTTATAAGGAGAGCTGTCATTTGAATGAAGCTGAAACCTTTCTGAATGCTATATAAATTATGGCATACAGTAGCAATCACAACAACTCGTGATCTGAGCCCAATGGCAACTTGGGTCTAATTTAAGCTACAGTTCAGAGTGTAAATAAAGGGTAGCTTTATAGTGTGGTAAAGGCAAGACAACACAAATTCATAGAAAATTTGTCCCAATTATCTACTAGTCATGATATCTAATTGGAACTTCCACATTCAGAATAGGTTTATCTCTAAGGTTTCTTTGCTCTTTCTTTTAATGATTTGACTGTGACCTTTATGGAAATATTTGTCTGCCCACAATATGGAACAGTGCTAAATTAGATCTTTCTGCTTTATATAGTCTACTATCAATAAAGAATAAAACTTGAGTAAAAAGAAATATTGAAGTAGTAAAATTACTGGAAGTGAACTTTGTCTTCAACTGCAGAAAGATGCACAAAGAGCACTTTCACAAAATTAACAAAGTTGGCATAAGCAAATTATATATATATATATATATATATATATATATATATATATATATATATATATATATATATATATATATATATATATATACATACATACATACATACATACATACATACATATATATATACACACACACACACACACACATACAGCAACACAACGGAAATTTTGCTAAGCAAATGCAGGTCATGCTAGTATTATCCAGAGAGTCTACTAGGACATGTTCAAGGAACAGACTAGAGTGAAAGGTTAAAAAAAATAATCCCAGAAGAAGGTAATGGCAAACCATTTTCATGGGTTGCCAAGGAAACTATATAGACATGCCCATGAAATCATCAGAAATTAAAGGAGACTTTACATTTCACAATCCAAAACTTCAGGGAACACTGTATGGTCCCAGATGGCTTGGCAAAAGTTATAGAATAAGATAAATTATAACTTCTTAGTATCTTCAAGTTCTGTCTCCATAATTCTCCAAATTATCTTTTGGAGGGATTAATTTGGAAGGGTTAATCTTAACTTTTCAGTGCCTTTAGCATATATTAAAATGTTAACATTAACAGATAGGATATTTTTATTTTTCAACTAGTGAGACTCTGGATCAGACTTTACCAGTCTGATATCCTCTGTAAGAACTAATAACCCTAACTCATATGACCATTGATAGTACATTACAGAAGATGGGAGTTGTAATCCATTGCATCTACTGGGTGTTAGCAACTCTCTGAACTACTAAAAAATACACCAATGCTAATGGTAAGAATCAGCATATGCAGTACATGACATCTAATTTACTGATCACTTACACAGAATTTGGATAGAAGAATAATAGCAAAAGCATTTAGACTTATATATAGCAATAGCACTTTTCTTATATACCGCTTCATAGTGCTTTACAGCCCTCTCTAAGCGGTTTACAGAGTTCAGCATATTGCCCCCAACAATCTGGGTCCTCATTTTACCCACCTCGGAAGGATGGAAGGCTGAGTCAACCTTGAGCCTAGTGAGATTTGAACAGCTGAACTGTTGAACTAGCAGTCAGCCTGCAATGGCTGCATTTAACCACTGCACCACTTCAGCTCTTCTTATATACTGCTTATATACTGCTTCATAGTGCTTTACAGCATTTTCTAAGCAGTTTGCAGAGTCAGCATATTCCCTCCAACAATCTGGATCCTCATTTTACTGACCTCAAAAGGATGGAAGGCTGAGTCAACCTTGAGCCAATTAGGATCGAATTCCTGCAAGTGGGCAGAGTTAGCCTGCAGTACTGCATTCTAACCATTGCGCCACCAGGCCTCCACATAATATAAGTAGATTGCCAACAAGTGTTGTAATTCAGAAGATTAGAATTTCATCCCATAATTTATCAGAATGCTTATTAGATATTATTATCTATTATCTATTATTTATGATCCTTATAAATACAAGTTTCTTATATATAAAAAGGAATGAATCTAAATTGTGTGAATATATGTATGTAAACAAGAATATAAGGAATGATGGTAGGACAGCTGAAGCCAGCAGGATCTTGAAGCATCAAGAAACTGTCACTCAGATGAGTTTAAAATTAGATGGTTTGTACTAAGCCTATGGAACAGAGGGTCTCCAAAATTAAAAGACAACCCTTTTAGGAAGTCAAACAACAATTGACTGGCACTTGGCTAACACTGCAGATTTTTGTGAGAGAAAATATGCCTAGACATCTAATTTTGTTGCCGGAATCAACTTTAAGAAGGAGATTCCAGTTCTGGATTATCAAACCAATCAAAAGTGTGTGTGTGTGGAGGAGAAGGAAGGTATTTCTGATCCATAGGTTAACCATTAATCAAATTAACGCCATACTTTACTGCCTTTAAAAAAATGATATAAACCACTTATACATTTTATATGTTAAAAACCATGCGCAACAGTATGGTATTAAAAGGAGTTCATGTAGAAGAAGTTCCTAAGCTCTTACAAAAGAATGTAGGATGCTAATATAAGATTTCTCTCCTCTCAAGGGCAAAGTGTAATGGAGTCTCAGCTAAGATGACAATTGCATAATCAGTCGCAAAACTCTACACTATTTGTCACCTCCATTGGCAAAGGACATTTCAGGCTAATTGGGTCCCAAGGTTGACCTATGAGAACCACTTCCCAGGGTTTTCCAAGAATTACGCACCACCAGCTCCCTAGTCAGAAGTGGAGTTGGAACATCTGACGTCTAGAAGAAATGGTCTGAGTGAAGATCAGGATAAAAGGAGACTGCATCTGCAAGTGCTCATAAATAAGGACAAGTAGATTGCAGCTACAGAGACAGCAAGGGCCTCCAATTTTGCCAACACATAGATGGGAGCAGAGAATCAATGAAGAAAAAAATAGAATGATGAAGACTTGTTCTATTAAAATAAATCAAGCCAGAGCTCTTTAAAGAAACATGGACTCTGCAGCAAGTCCTAAAACTTTCCTCATATATCTAGTCACTTTGTACCTACGCTATTGTTTATTTCAGCAATTAGTTCCTTTGTTAGCTGCTCTTGTTACTACAAGAACATTCCAGTACTTCTATTGTACCACACCATAAATCTACTGCTTTTAGTCCTACTCTCATTGGCCACTGCAACTATTATTTGACATTCTATGGAATTATCGAAGTAGCTGAAGCCACTTAAAAGTCCATTTCATCTTCACCTGTTTTAGAACACTAATAGGCAATTCGAGCATACTTCCTTTCAATTCTTTATTACCTCTTTTTTCTCATTCTTTTTTGAAAGTGATGCCAAAAATTGAACATGCTCCTCTAAATCTAATGGAACAGTATAAGTATTATTTCCTGACCTCTGCTAACAAACTGAGCCAAAATAATTTTTCTAATAATAATAATAATAATAATAATAATAATAATAATAATAATAATAATAATAATAATAATAATAATAATAATAATAATAATAATAATAATAATAATAATAATAATACTGATCATTAACTTTTTTAAAAATTTTGAGTTCAATCTAAACCAGGGGTGTCAAACTCATGGCCTGTGGGTCGGATGCATCACACACTGGCCACGCCCACCCCCATTTTAGCGAAGGGGGGGAAAGTCACGATATGTCATGTGACGACAATGTGATGGTGTGAGTTTGACACCCCTGATCTAAACCATTCACTCATAGCACAGCTAGAATGACTACGTATTTTTATTTTCTACCCTTCAGACATATATTGAGTCAGATTTCATGACTCTAAAGCAGGGGACCTCAAACTTTAAGAAGTCCACAAGTCTTAAAGTTGCCAAGTTTGAAGACCTCTGCTCTAAAGCAACCCCCCCCCCAATTAAACCTTCAGAACTTATTTCTCCAAAATACAGAGAAGGATCTTTCAAGACATATGCTGCGTCCTTATTAAACATTTTACAAACATTTTTGGGTGTAGACATAATGATTACATTATTTAGGGCAAGGGAAAACAGAAACTAAATTTGTATTTACTGGTAGACCTTAAGAGTGATTTGCAGTAAATTTGCAATGTATTTCAATTGTTTAAAAATAGTTACAACTGTAAGATTTTCTTCTGCCTAAATCTGTTACTGAAATAGTAATAATAATAAAAACCTTGGAGCTGGCAAGAATGGACTTTCATGTGAAATAACTCAGCATTTAGTTCATTCAAATATTGAATTCAGATCCCCAGGTCTGTGCCTAGAGATGCCTTCATTTTTAATTCCATGTATGTATAAAAGCCTTGGTTTTACTCCTGTGATTCTAGAAAAGAAAAATTAAATAGAACTCACAAGCCTGAATGTAGCCACTTCTGGGCTATGGAGCTGACTTCAAACGAAACAGATAATATGATTTTATTTGTTTTGGCAGACAGCTAAAGGCAGTCTAAAAGGAATTTCATTTCTTGATGTGTATACCTATCCTATTTTTGCCTTCAGCAAACAAGTTTTGTTGATTTGTGTGTGTATGTGTTTTTAAATTTCCAAATTCTGTTTAAAAATAGATTGAAAAAATGTAGCCAGGTACATCTCAGATAAGCAGTATCTCTTCCTTTTTTTTAAACTACAAGATTGGAGACACATGTGACATAGTGTTAAGAAAGAAGGAACATACTGTGTGAAAAAATTAAGCAATAAGGTTGTCTGAATTCAGGCTCAAATTTCATTACTCTCTGGAATTACGCCTCCCAATTCCTCCTCCTCACGTATCTTGATTCCTACCGCACCTCATAAGAATTCTGTACTGCTCTGAAAGCAGCTCGGGATCTCTCCAATCCTATCATGCTGGCAGCGTTGGAGAGATGAACCAATTTATTTCTTGTTCAAATACAGTGTAGGTGAAATTGCAGGAAAACTGCTATTTTCTTTTGCAATACTGTGAAATGCTGTGACTTCACAGAGCTTGTGAGCAGTACATTTCCCTAGTGAAGGGCACTCCTGCTTCACCTTGGGTCCAGCTCTTCAATGTAGGCTGTCCTCCTTTAGGGAAAAGGATGGGCTTCTCCACTCCACAATAAAGTCGGTTTATTTATTTAAAACACACATTTTCTCCAAGAGCTGACAGTACTTTAGGAGTCCTCTCCTCCATCTATCCCCACAACAACAAGACAGATATTGATATCAACCATTCAAGGAATTTGTGATTGAACAAGGGCTCAGATGTATCTCCTGGCCTAAGCTCAACTAATAAATTAGATTATTCATACAAATAGCCCAGAGGTGGATTCCTCCCTGTTCGGACCAGTTCGCCCGAACTGGTAGCAACCTGCTGGTGATGTCACAATGACATCACTGAACCGGTTCAGTCGGTGCCGGTCCATGGAAGCCGCCATCTTTTTTTTACTTTTTTGGGGGGGGGGAGAATTTGGGGGGGGATTTTTTCCCGGGTTTTTTTTCTTCTGAGCATGCGCAGAAGCCGAATTTCCGGCACTGCGCATGCATCACCATCTTGTTTTTTTTCTTTTTTGGGGGGGAGGAATTTTTTAACAAATTTTTGGCACTGTGCATGCGCATGCGCACGCGCCCATGAGGCACGGCCACGTGGCACGGGAGCAAGCGAACCGGCAGCAAGGTAAGTTAGAACCCACCCCTGAAATAGCCAAATTAAGAGGAAGTAAGCTCTCACAAATTATGAATAAAGAACCTGTTGAAAACTACATCATACATTCACCTTAGAAATCTAGACAGTCTTCTGCAAAAGTGTTGACAATATGAAGCTTTTCATCTAATCTAAATCTGCCCAATGCGGATATAAATGTTTAAATTACCAATAGGGACTACTAAGATCAGGTTCCAAAAATGTGGATCCTTGAATACTCTTTCTGGCACAATTCCCTGCAACTTCCTGTTCTTTGCCTAGTTTTAATAAGTCTTGTTTGGCAACTCCTCAACCGTTTCAATCATTTATAGGAGAGAATCCAGATACTATACAAATAGCTACCTTTCCTGGGCGAGTGGTGGCATCACAAGGTGCTTAAATATCTACATCCCATCATTTGAAAGATTCCTCAAGCAGAGAGGAACCAAGTACCCCTGGTCTATGAAAAAGCAAAGGAAGCAAGCGACAGAAAAAGGTGGAGTGAAAGAAGAGAAAGGATAGCGGGGAGGAAGCTTAAAGAAGGTAGGGAAGAGGGAGGTTGTGTTTTTAAAAAAATAGTGACACCATAATAAAAATCCACTTAAAAAACCAAAACCAAAAAATAGGACACATTAAATGGTTTTATTTTTCCACATGACAGACTGGCCCCTGAGGAAGGAAGATTGGTGTATGGTTAGAGTGGAAGGAGCTGCAAAGAAAGAAGCAAAAGGATATGACAACAGAGGCCCCTCTCATCTCTGCTCTCGCTCTGTGACCCATCTCTCCCCGCCACAACTCCAGTTTCTTGCTTTTCCCTCCCATCACCTGCCCCAGTCCTGAGCCCAACAGAAACAGCATTGGATCAAGCTTTCCCCTGTTTAAATAAACAGGATAGAGCAACCAGCAGAGACTAGCAGAAACACAGAGACAGGACGAGGTGTAACAAGAGCAGGAATTGGATTCTGTTTCTACAGAAAGCCCAGTGTGACCACAAGGCATTTTTAAAAGAAGGAATAATGGCTTCACTTAGCCATACTACATCCTTGGCTTCATAAACGGTGGCTTGGAAGTTGTTGATGTCCACTCTAGATCTGTGTGTGGATATTCTAGCTTGAGATGGACTCATTCATTAAATGATTTTTATAGAAACCTTTGGTTTAGCCTAAGTCAACATCTCTCCATGCCAAGACCAGAATGTGAGAAAAAAGGAGGGAAAAGCGGAGCATGGAAGAGTTCATGCTAACTTGCTTATCCACAATTTCAAAAACTTGGTTGATGAATGCCTAAACAATGCTATGTAAAGTCTTCATGGGAAAAATATATAAGTAAATTAGCCAGTGCATTTTTGTGATAAGTATAACTTGGTATGGAATTCATAAATAAACATGAACTGTACCAACAGATCTACATGGCCGTCCTTGTCTGCATCCATATACAGTACATACCTCTGTATGTACACTATACTACATATATACAAATATGTCTTTTTGCATGTGATTGAAAAAAATATAAGGGTGTTTGTGTGCATATGTGTATGTACACATACACATAATGTATGCATACAAACATTTTAAATTACGGAAACACACATGCATGTATGTAATATGCATATGACTATGTGTAAAACTGAGGCACAGCTTGGTGTGGTGGTTAAGGCCTCAGGAATCTGTGAGTTCTAGCCCCAGTTTAGGTACAAAGCCAGCTGGGTAACCTTAGCGCAATCATTTTCTCTCAACCCCTGAGAGAAGGCGGCTATGGCAAACCACTTATGAAATTCTTTGCCAAGAAAACTGCAGAGATTTGTCCAGGGGGTCTCCGAGAACTGGATTTGATTGAACAGAGAAAAAAAATGTGTAGAACGAAACAAATGAGTTTGCAAATGTACTTATATGTAAATATTACTTATATGAATAATATATAAAGTGTGATGTATGCAAATGGTTGCAGTGGGTCATTTCCAGGCCCTGAGGTCACCTGTGCTGAGAAGACAGTTATTTCCACAGCTATGCTCCTTTGGCACATCCACCCATCCTGCTTTCCTACCACAATACGATCTGCATCTTCTCTCCCCTTTTTATAAACCAATAATTTAGTGCCCTTTGCTGGTTTGGTGCATTCTCAGTGCTGTTAACTCTGAGGGGTCAGGACTGGTTACACCCTGAGATGAGCGTTGATTGGTTTGTTTCGGCACCATCAGGTAGCTGGAAGGAAAAGGGGCAGGAATGAATGTTAAGAAGTTAAGAGGCCACGTCTGCCCTGCATCACTCCATTTCATCTGTGAGGAGAAACCAAAGGGGTATTAGCATGGAGGGAGGGGGATACACCCTGAATGATTTATCCCTCCCACATGGACCCAAGCCCCAGTGGAGAGTGGGTAAGGTATGAAGCAAGGAAGAGCCAACCTCTCCACACACCCCAAATAACAGAACAGGAAAGGAGAGGGTGTATCGGTTGCTGACCCAGGGAGGAAGGACATCCCAAGCTGGCAATTCCATAGCTCTTATCAGGCTTGCCAGGTGAGACTTACTAGGCTTGATCAGGATCCATGATACAAAGAGAAATAGGTTTAAGTCAGGCTCTGTGAAGCTACTCTGAAATAAAAAGTTTCTTCCTTGATCGACCGCCACAACATTACAGGATCCAGTTTTAATTCGGATTCCTCAGCAAGTCCTAGTGTTGAGAAACTAGTTCAGGGAGTGGCAGTTATACCACCCCCACCCCCGCGACTATTCAATAGGAATGAAAAAAAGATGGGTTCCAGGAGACAGGGGCAGCTTGTAACAGAAAACTGTCCTATTTCCAGTTTTCACAATTATCTCACAAGCCAGAAAATCAAACTCTCCTTAAGCTCAATTTATTAGCATACTTGTGAGTCTCTTTTTTAAAATCACACATCCTTTTTGAGAAAAATAATTGAATTATCTTAATTTTTTAAGGGATGCCTACTTCGATTTCCTCTTTTTCCAAGAAAGAGAACAGCAGTCATCTTAAGTATCTTAGTCTGGATGATGGTACAAGCGCATACAGGGCCACATTCAATAAATATGCATAGACATACTTATAAGGCCATTGATATAACACTCACACCATGTGAGCTCTCATACAGGCACTCAAAACCGAAATGTACATATACCCAAATGGCCATACACCCAGTTGAGCTTGGCAGCATTCAAAGCATGTGGTGTGTGTGCAAAAACTCTAACCTCAGCGCCTGAGGACAGCCATGTGGCAGAGTCACTTGCCTCTCCTCTGGGAAGAGGCAGTACCCTTCGTCCTGCTGCCATGGCTACATTCAAAACAGGTTCTCACCTCCCACCACCCAGATGATTTAGCTCTAATACGAAGCACACAAAACCACCTCCAAGCACACACCGAAACATTGAGACATGCATGTGTGTACATACAGAGAATCATGTGCATGCACACCAAAATGGAGATAGCCATATATCTCACTGCACCATCCATATGGGCATACAGTCCATATATGCATGGATGCAATGCACACACACACACACACACACACACACACACACACACACACACACACACACACACACAGATCATATGAAGCATGAATATGTATGTATGTATGTATGTATATCCATATGTCTATATAGATATAGATAAGTTAAGAATGTGGGTATATCTTTTAGATGGACACTCACATAAGGGTTAGCCAAAAGCTATAGATCATACGTATGTACAAAAACAAATCTACAACAATCAGAAACATACAGCGCATGTTAGGAGTATGTATTTTAAACCTCTGCACCTTCCATATGCAGTCATGGGTGGCCTTATATGGGGGGAACATTTTTCCCTGAAGGCCTGTTCTGTGATGAATTTTAATTTTTCTTAAATTTGGCTTCAGGGGAGGCGGACTGAAATATGATTCTGGAAAAGACCAATGCTGGGCAATATTTAGCTCTAAATGCTCAAAGGTGATGGAGGAGTCAGGTAATAATATAAAAAGGAACTGGTATTCAACCTTCATCCAAAATCTGATTTAAAAAAACCCTTTTTGCTCAAAAATATTATCCCCCAAATTTAAAACTAGACCTTTGGGCCCGGTCACGTACTTGGCACCCAAGGATACAAACTACTGGATGGCAAGAAAAGGCGGACAAATGAAAACAGTGATCATCCAACACAAGGTGAATTGACAATGGAACAATTAGGATTCCTCTTGCCCAGTTTTCCAGAACTAATGCATTAGATCAAATCCCATTCTTAGAACTTGGGAATTGGATGAGCTCTATTATTATTTTAGCCATTGAAATCCCCTGGCACAAGAGGCACTATAGTCAAGACTTGTTTCTTTTTTCAGTGCTAAGTAGTATTTTTCCTAAGTAGATCCCCTGCTCTGTGCTGGTAGATGGGTGTGCCAGCCTGTGGAATCTCTCCTCCCTGGGTCAGGCGGGGATCTCATTTGGATCAAGAACAGAAACAAGATGATGCATCATAATACAATGTGAAATGAACTCACTGTAGGGGACACAGTCGTATTGGACCTCCAAGTACTTGTAGGTGCCAGGGCAAGGGTCCGGAAAAGCATCTGAGCCAGCCACCACTACACACTGTGTCCGATTATTGCACCTGAAAGAGAAAGGAAAATGAGGAAATATTATTAAGGCAGAGACATAATGCAGTTCCAAGGGAAGCCACTAGATGGAACTGACTGACACTTTTAATTGCACTTGCTTTCCAGAACTTTCAAAAAACAAAAAAACCACCACTGCACCCATTATTCAAAGCTTCAGATGCAGGTGCTAATCTCAAATAAAACAAAATATGTATATCTTAATGTACATATAGGGATTACTCCATTCATCCCACAACAGAACTGGTCCACTGAAAACTTGTCAGAAATAAAAAAAATTACTCTTCCCTGAAAGAAGTGAAGATTATAGGCTGACTACTGTAGTGGGCTGGCTACAGTCTGAGAGGCCGATCTCAACACGGAACGTATCAAGCAAATTCAAATAAAATTCAAATATTGAAGTTTAGTATTTAATGCTTGTCCATAAATCCACACACGCACATAGATGCTTGAGCTATATTTCTTTCCAGTCAAGATCAAACGTGTATTTGTACAACTCCTGAAGCAGATGCATAATTCCTGTATAGCACTACTGTTTAGACATGGATATTGTCTTATAGGGGCAAAATACAATTCAGTTAGTTCCTCCCCTGCTGTTGGATAATAGGCCCATCCGGCCCAATATAAGAAATGTACTATAAGGAATGTGCTATAAAAAAACATCGAACTTGCTACATCTTAAAAACAAGCACAAAATGGGGGAAAGTGGGGAAGGGTTAGAGTGTGGATGAGCAAATTTGATCTAGTACATTTGGGGAATCAGGTAATAATGAACATTATTATATGACCCCCAAATTTAACCAGCCAAATTTTAAAATCTGTATATGATTTTTTTTAAAAAAAAACATTCCCCAACCTATCCTTCCAGATACAATCTGACATTTCAAGGAAGCAATCTCTTCACAGACTTATTGCTAAATAATTTGGATCTTAGCAGAATGGAGGTCCAGAAGGAGAACTAAGAATCACGGTCTCCTTATTTCCCACTTCGTTAGCTCCTGCCACCTGCTCTCCTCAAAAGGCTGATGCAACAGGCAAGAGAGGTTGGAGGGGGACTCCCAGGGGCTGTCGGCTGCCAAAGCAACTGGAGCCGGTATCAGCTTAGGCCTACTGGGACCAAACAGGCACCACCTGCTTTCACAGAAGCTCAGTTTACCTGTAAAATAAGTTGGACAAGGTTAGGGCAGCGGTGCTTCTTAGGCCTGCACAGCCCCATCAGTCAGTATCTAGTCAGGTGGTTATAGCATTCTATTTGGAAAATCCACATACTATGTCCCGCATCTCTGAATGCTTCATTCGAAGGGCTGAAACGTGAGATTTGAGGAGTACAGTTCAGAGAAAGACTACAATACATCTGACTGCAAGCTTAGGAGATAGGTCAAGATCAGAGGTGGGTTTCTCCCGGTTCGGACCGGTTCTATAGAACCGGTAGTACCTTGGCGGCCTGGGTCGCTACAACCGGCAGCAACCCAGGCCTGCCACACTCTCGAGCTGGTTCTCCCAGCGGTGCCATAGGCACTGCCATCTTGTTTTTTTGCTTCTGCGCATGTGCAGCTTTTTAAAAGTATTGCGCATGCGCAAGCGCAATGCACGCGTACCCACGCGGCACATCACTTAGCGAACCGGCAGCGGGAGAATCCAGAACCCACCCCTGGTCAAGATTAAGAAAAACCTTGTGAGGGAAGAAGAATTGAACACAGTAACAAAATTGTTACTAGTGATAGCCGAGTCAAAATTAAGCCATAGACAATTTTCTTTAATCTATAATGAGGTGCACATCTGTTTCTCACCAAGAACTGTGCAAGAGTTGGGAAATTCTTTCTCTCTCTGAGAAAGTGTTCTTTAGGCAGAGGGAATTTTGCACATAGAAAATAATATATACATCAAGCTAAAAACTGGCTATTCAAAGAAAAGTTTTTTGATTGTATATAATGTTGTGAACTGTGCAACTGCTCACATGGCTCCTTTCAGCATTAGAATTCTAACAAAAACCGCAGTTTTAAAGAGAAAATCAGATTAGCTTGCTTAGGAAAACTTTCAAACCAGGCCTATAGGCATCAGAATTCAAGTATCTTGAAAATAGTTTCTGATGTATTGTTTGCTAACCCTTTGAGTTTTGCAATTGCTGACGTTATACTTCGAATCATCCCATTTCTTCATATAGTAAGCCACTTCAAGATTGTCTAATGGGGAAAACAACATGACTATGCTATTAATAGCAAAAAGGGAAGTGGCATTGAGAAGGATGGAACACTATCCTTCTAGAATGTGAATCTAGGAGTGAATCCTAATGTGTCACAATTGTAAAATGGAGGCCAGATCTACTGTCCATAAACCAATCAGAGTATGAGAAAGAACAGAACTGGAGTTATTAGAGAATAGTAGTGGGAAACGACATAGGAAGCCAAGAGCAAAGTTCACACACTGTAACTGGGTGGAAAAATGCATGTCACAGGAGTTAAAATGCAGGAATAGAGCAAACAATTCTATTTTTAGTTGTTATTGTTGTTGTTTTTGGTTCCTTGAAGTCACTGTTGACTCTTGGTGACTCTCTGGAGAAATCCTTGCAGTTTTCTTGGCAAGATTCCAGAAATGGTTTGCCATTTCCTCCTTCCTAGGGCTGAGAGAGTGATTGGCCCAAGATCACCCAACTGGCTTGATGCCTAAGGTGGAAATAGAAGTCATAGTCTCCTGGTTTATAGCCTGGTATCTTGACACCATACTGGCATTCTGTTTTTAGTCAGAGATTTTTAGAATTTTTATTGTTTTATTGTCTATGCTGGATTTGGAAGTGCTTTACGTTTCTCGAATCGTATAGTGTAAGGATTGGGATGTACCATGGAGATCCCCTAGTTTCAGTTCCTGTCCAGTGCAGGAATGCACTGCTATAGCATCTCCAACTGCTGGCTATCCAGCCTCTCTTTAAATAATTCCAACAGAGGAGGGTCCCAAGACCCTCCGATACCCTGTTGAACAACTCTCCCCATTTTGAAGTCCTTTCTTATGGCCAACCAATATCTACATTGTTGTAATGTAAATAGTTTTTGTCCTATCTTCTGAAATACTCTAAACAATTCTGCCCAGCCTTCTACATGACAGCCCTTCAGATACTTGAAGACAGCTATCATGGGAAAGCAGTCTTCTTTTCTCCAAATTAAGCATACTGCCTAACGTTCCTCCTAAGATTTCCCTTCCAGACTCCTCATCATTTTGGATGTTCCTCCTTTGAACACACTTTAATTTGTCAATGCCCTTCCTAAACTGCAGCACCCAGAACTGGACACAATATTCTAGATGTTGTCTGAACCTATGTAGAACAGAGATGAATTATTACTTTGCTTGGTTCATGTTGATTCTGGGATTCACCAAAACACTCAGGTACTTTTTGCATGTACTGTTGCTCAGTATGGCTTCTTTCATTCCTATACTCATGCCTTTCATTTTTCTTATTCCGATGAAACACTTTACATTTGTCCCTGTTGAAATGTATCTTGCTGGTTTCTCCTCCAACTTGTCAAGAGCCTTCTGATTTGACACCATCTTTTAAAATGTTTGTTGTGTCTCTGTTTTTGGGTCGTCCAAATATAAAATTTATATTTACTAATTTCTCCTCCAAGTCACTTACAAAGAAGTCGAAGAGTACAGCGCCTAAGACAGAGCTTCACAATATGCTGCTCCACACATTATCCTAGCTTGAACACATGACTACGCTCGTTGAGTATGATTGTTCAATCAGTCTGTGTTAAGTTGAGATAAAGTTCTATCCGTCCGGCTGCTACCGTGTTAAGGAAAGAATATCTCATAGAGCCGATATTTGGATCTTTTCCTTGGAATTCAAACACTTAGAAATAAAACCGAGATTAAATGTCTAATAGAAAATATTTATTTGAGTACAAAAACAATAAATCCTGAGTAATCTACATCTTTGCTACGGAACACAACCTTCCTGTTCGGAAGGCACATCAGAAGAAGATTAATGGTGGATTAGGAATGTAGACATGCGCAAACATCATATCACATGTTCTGCTTATATTGGGAAGTACCATAATATTAGAATAGGGATGCATCACCCTGCATAGACTCACAACTGACAATATTCACATCATGACAGTCTGTATCTAGTTCATGGTAGTACAATCTGGCCCATACTAAAAATCTGCTTTAAAAACTGTTCTACACTTTGGCCCGCCCCCTCCGACCAGTCTGTAATTATTTGGATCCTCTTTTTCCTCCCTCTCATTCATTCAACTTGTAACCTGCTGTATTTGAGGACTCTTGGTGCATCATCATCATCATCATCATCATCATCATCATCATCATCATCATCATCATCATGATGCAACAAAAATGTCCATATAATACAAATAAGTTATCCATAAATAAATAACAATATTCCAACCAATCAAAGTCCAAATCAAGTAAAAATAATAAAATAAAATAAACCAAATGACACCTACTCAGGCTACAAAAGCTCTTTGGAAGAGGTTAGTTTTCAGCATTTTCCAAGAGCACACCAAGGGGGACAGCCAGATCTTAATTGGGATGGTGTTCCAAAAAATAGGTCTTCCATGCTTCAGTCCCCCTTATGGAAGTGGGGCACTACCAACAGTTTTTCCTGAACAAATGAGTTGGTCAGTTCAATTCAGGCTGGAGAATGCAGTCTTGCAGGTATCTAAGTGTCAAATCATATAGGAATTTATAAGTCTGAACCAACAACTTGAACTGCACCCAGAAGCCTTTTAGAAATTAATGCAGGGCCTTGTAAAATATTCCTGATGATGTGTGCCACTAACAAGCAGTGGCTGCAGTTTGAACCAATTATAGCTTCTAGATGGTGTTAAATGCTGACCCATGTAGAGTTCACTGCAGGTGATGAAGGCATGAATTACGATAGCGAGGAACAACATTTGTCCTCTTCCAATCCTCTGGCTCTACACCTATCCTCAATGATTTTTCAAAGATCACAAAAAGGCATCCTGAGAAGAAACCCCTTTAAAACTCTTGGATGCAAATAATCCACTTTTGGAGATTTCAAATATTAAATTGCCCAATCTTTTATCACATTTGTTTTTTTGCTTATGAGTGACTATTCTGGAAAAAAGCTTTCTATCTTGGAAGGCAAGAGAAAAATATTGGTTCTAAAATAAATACTGTACAGAGGATGCTGATGATATAAAAGAAATGAAAAACTGCAGTATATTGAATAAAGATGTTCCCATCACTGGCAAATGGGGGCAAATGGGGGGGGAATAAACAATCTGAATATCTTTGTTTCTAAAGAAACAATCCTAACTCCAAGGTCCATTAATTGGGTGAATTCAGAATTTGGGCAGAATCCAGGGCAAACTGGATCCAAAATCCCTTCATGTTCTGAAACTCCCAATGTGAGATCATTGCCCACTTCCCACCAGTCAAGAATTGCTAATTTATCCCCCCTTAAAACTGCAAAAGGTATGAGCAAGGATTGGTAAGGAATTTCCTGGGGAAAAATATTGCCCAATTATGGTCTGCTATGTAATTTTGTGTGTGTTCGTGTGCACCTTTCAGTCAGTCTTGACTCCTGGCAATTGTCTGGACAAATCTCTGCACTTTTCTTGGCAATGTTTTCAGAAGTGGTTGGTCCATGTATTCTTCCTGTGGCTGAAACAGAGTGATTGACCAAACTCATCCACCTGCTTTTCATGCCTAAGGCAAGACTAGAACTCACAAGTCTCCTAGATTCTAGCTGGATGCCTTTAACCACTGCTGCAAACTGGCTTTCAAATTCATGTACTTCATATATTTAGCAGATATTTCACTTAAGCACATTTTAAAAGAACAAAGCATTTAAATAAAGCCATGGGGGGAAAATAAAATAAAAGAAAAGTTGTGTTGTCAGAATTCAGTATCACTCGCTCAAGTTTACACTGATGGCCAAGCTGTATATTTTACAACCAGATCTAAATTTCACTTGGTTTTCGTTTAGGGAAAAGGAATGACAGATGTAGCTCACTAAATGGACACTTCATCTCTCACTTGCCTGAAGACAATTGGGAGCCTTATGTTTTGACCACATGTCATCCTGCTACACAATGCACTAACAATAGCAACTAAATGCAACCAAATCTCTATGGCAATGGAAAAACAGTTGCTAACCATCTTCCCCCCGTGGCACCTTTGCCATGGTCCAGGGCCATGATCCGTGGCCACAAAAGGTATTTAAAGAGAATCTGTGGTGAAGAAAATGTTGAGAACCACTGTTCTTCTAACCAGTCAATATTCTGGAAATGAAATATTCTGGAAATGGAAACCCAGGACTGTGCACAGTACTCCATGTATGATCTAACTAGTGCAGAGCAAAGGGAAATAAGATCTTCATGCATCTTTGAAACGATGCTACTTCTAAAGCAGTCCGGAACTGCATTAATCTTTTTACTTGCCATGTCACGCTGCTGGCTCATGGCTTATGGTCACTGATCACACCCAAGTCATTATTTTACGCAGTGTAGTGCTTCCAAGCCATCTTCTACATGTCCAATGAATTTTCCCTCCCTAAATGTAATACCTTACTTATTTCCCTGTGAGGACATCTTGTTTTTCTCAGACCAGTCCTCCAACCCATGCATAATAGACTGCAATTGTTTTCTGAGGGTTGGCCAGACCTCCCAATGTTGTTTCTTAAATGAATTTGAGAAGTAGCCCACCAATCCTATTGCCCAGGTCATTAATAAAAACGTTAATAGTACTGCCTTGAGACAAATCCTTGCTGGTCCTGCCTGGCTACTGCTCTCTAACTTGATCTAGAGCAGGGCTGTCAAACTCCTGGCCCACGGGCCGGATGCATCGTATGTTAGCCACACCCACACCCGGTTAAGCGAAGGGGTGAAAATCCTGATATGTCACATGATGTCACATGATGCAGCCGTGACGATGTGAGTTTGACACCCCTGTTCTAATACTGAGCGCACTTAACCAGCCAGTTCTAGAGCTCCCCTTATCTAGTGTCATCCAAATCCCACTTGTCAGTGAGAATGTTCTGGGGAACCTTGTCAAAAGCATTGCTGAAATCGAGATGGATTCTATCCACACTATTTCTCATTAAAGTAGTTACCTTGTCAAACTACTTAGATGGAAAGATTTCCTGGAAAGTCTGTGAAAACCTGACCTGTATACATAATGGAATATGTGGAGACTTCAGGGAAATTTTAATGAGGAATAATAAATAGAATAGTTGATGGCTTGTATAAACTTGAATTATTTTAGGGTCAAAACAATGAAGGTAGACTGGCTGAGATTTGAATTGTTGAGCAGTTGTCATTTTCAGTGCTGTGAATTCCAAAGTTTCCTTTGTAATTTATTCTGTTTGAGGTGACCCACTCACCCACCATTTTCTGCTCATTTACTCCAAAACATATGCACGTTCTGTCTTTTGTTAGCCTCTCCTGGACAAAGTGGGCTCTGGTATCTATAATGAAACAGATTTTCAAACGTCTTCAGTAAGCTGTAAGTGGATTTCCTTTTAATTTCATGCAGGGTTCATTATGTGAAATCTAGTTGCAGAAAAACTTTAGTAAACTGAACCAAATACAACTAGCATATGACCGTAGCTATACTAGATGATGATGATGATGATGATGATAGTATTAAATTCCACCTTTACATTCAAGTGATCAGGAGGAATATAGGATACCCCTTGTTCATCCTTACAATAAAGAACAGATTTGTTGCATTTCGCTTCAGAGAATCACCCTGAATTCCAGTATTGTGTGAGAGTTAACAATAGTCCATGCGCCAAAATTTTATCATTGCACATCAGTATAATTACACTCCTCGCTGTTATTTTTAAGACATTGAATTGCAAAACTGCTCAGATTTTGCTTTTTTGCAACTTCTCCATCTCTACAATATCATTTTTTAAGACTTACTAGCATAACACAGAGAAAGATTATGGAAGAAGGATTGCTCCATAAAATTTCCTGGAGACCTATAAAGCCATTTACCTTTGGGACATGATTTTGAAGGCGTCCGGCAGGTAGCACTGGACATTCTCCATCTGGAAGGGGTCAGCATCACAGATCTTGTCATCTGTGCGACCATAGTTAGCATTCTCCACCATGATGACATCACTGCCTGGGCAACGCAGCTCAATAGGATAGCCCTCGCATGCCAGTTCCCGCCGAACCAGGCCAAAAGGTAAGCCAGCACGGCTTAGGCCTGCTGGAATAAAAAAAAGAGAGAGAGAGTAAGGAAACAAGTTAGTATGCAACTCAGTCCTGAAATTCGATTCCATCTCCTGATTGCTGGCTGTAATTTTCTCCCCTGTTTAAGTATTCAATGAGTCCAAAGCCTGAAAAACCTACGGTTATTTTCCACGCTACACAGAATAGGAGATAGATAAACCAGAATTTTATTTTTCTCTTATAGCTTGTTTTATATTTTGCTTGTGACCTGCAACATCTCTCTCCACATCTTTTGTGGATGAGCCGAGTTGGTGCAGTGGTTAAATGCAGCACTGCAGGCTACTGCTAGTTCAGCAGTTCAGCTGTTCAAATCTCACCGGCTCAAGGTTGACTCAGCCTTCCATCCTTCCGAGGTGGGTAAAATGAGGACCCAGATTGTTGGGGGCAATATGCTGAACTCTGTAAACCGCTTAGAGAGGGCTGTAAAGCACTATGAAGCGGTATATAAGAAAAGTGCTATTGCTATATATAAGTCTAAATGCTTTTGCTATTATTCTTCTATCCAAATTCTGTGTAAGTGATCAGTAAATTAGATGTCATGTACTGCATATGCTGATTCTTACCATTAGCATTGGTGTATTTTTTAGTAGTTCAGAGAGTTGCTAACACCCAGTAGATGCAATGGATTACAACTCCCATCTTCTGTAATGTACTATCAATGGTCATATGAGTTAGGGTTATTAGTTCTTACAGAGGATATCAGACTGGTAAAGTCTGATCCAGAGTCTCACTAGTTGAAAAATAAAAATATCCTATCTGTTAATGTTAACATTTTAATATGAAATTATGAAGCAGTATATAAGAAGAGCTGAAGTGGTGCAGTGGTTAAATGCAGCCATTGCAGGCTGACTGCTAGTTCAACAGTTCAGCTGTTCAAATCTCACCGGCTCAAGGTTGACTCAGCCTTCCATCCTTCCGAGGTGGGTAAAATGAGGACCCAGATTGTTGGGGGCAATATGCTGAACTCTGTAAACCGCTTAGAGAGGGCTGTAAAGCACTATGAAGCAGTATATAAGTCTAAGTGCTATTGCTATTGCTATTGTTTTCAGTTTCAGTCCTTGATGAGAATAGTAGGGATCTGGAATCCTTTATACCTCCACCGTGGCACATCTGGGTAGGTCTTAAATGTGAAGCTATGTGTGTCCTGGCACCACCCAAGAAGTAAAAAGGAAAAACAACAACCCACTGGCTCCTATTTGTTGGGCTGAGCTGCATATTCCACCTAAACTCTACAGATTCAGGCAGGTATGTCTTTAAAAACCCAGACATGTTTTTCATAAAGCTCTTGGCTTCCCACACCACCCACTTTAGAGACAGCAGCTGAGAAAAGGGTCTGAGAAAATTCTTTACAATCCTTTTGAATCCTGCAAGGTTTTGTGAGACTGAAGAGGTGGAGGTGGGAAGTAAACAAGAGGAAAAACCATTTGAAGGCCAAACAATGCCATTAGGAAAGTTTCCAAAAAGATTCGTACTAGATGTATCTGTTTATTTTTGTTAAAGGGGGATGGGAAAAGATAACAATGGACACTGAGCTGGATGTCTACATTTGCTGAATTCTGTCACCATCTCTATAAGCCAGAGAGACAATGACACCAAGCATCTATCCCAACAGTTAGATCTTCGGAACTAGTTCCTAGTCATCAGACAATTGTGGTTTATTTATTTTAGAAATCTTTTATATGAGATAAAAAGATCTGGGGAAGGGGATATTAGGAGCCAGCTATTCCTGGGAATGCTATAGGCCAGTGATGGCAAACCTATGGCACGCGTGCCACAGGTGGCACACGGAGCTATATCTGAGGGCATGAAAGGTGTTGCCCTATGTCAGTTCCAGTGCGCATGCGCGCGCTGGCCAGCTGATTTTTGGCCTTCTTTTCATCCATTTTCACTGTCCCCAGGCTTCAGGAAAGCCTCCTGAAGCCTGGAGATGGCAAAAAATGGCCCAACTGGAAGTTTGGAAATGAACTTCTGGTTGGGCCTTTGGGCGGTTTTTCGCCGTCCCCGGGGTTCAGGAAAACCTCCTGAAGCCTGGGGATGGCGAAAAACAGCCCAACAGGCCTACCGGAAGCGTCAGTAAGGCCTGTGCACATGCGCGGGGGGGGGGGAACGGGACATGGGGGGGTTGTGCACATGTGCGGGGGGAGGGCATTGCATTATGGATGTGGCCAAATGCGCACACACGATAGTGCGTGCGCATACTCTTTTGCCACCCGAGCCAAAAAAGGTTCGCCATCACTGTTATAGGCAAAAGTTCACTCTGACACACAAGGTCCAACCTTTTTACCTTTCCCCCCCTCACCCAGATTCATCCTTCCTGTGCTTTGGAATAGCTATCTACCTTCAATGGCTACCTTTATCCCAAAGATTTCTCCATTGTAAATTTGCTGTAACTGCATACTAATGCCATGTAATGTTCCAGTTACAATGAAAGCTGTCTCAAAAAGGAGATGACTCGTTGCCTAGTGCACAGATGATCAACAGGTCACCTCTTTACACTATAGTTCTTGTCCTCTGAATGATAAACTAGAAGGATGAGGCAGTGTTGCTTCTTACCTGGCAGGTGCTGCTCTCATTTTGCGGTCAGAATTGCTGAAAGGTAAGTTGCAGCAGCACTATAGTATGCAATCAATCAATCAATCAATCAATCAATCAATCAATCAATCAATCACAATAGAACTTGAAGGGACCCTGGAGATCTTCTAATCCAACCCCCTGCTCAAGCAGAAGACCCTACCATTTCAGACAGGGGGCTGTCCAGTCTTTTCTTAAAAACCTCTAGTGATGAAGCACCTACAACTTCTGAAGGCAAGCTATTCCACTGGTTAATTGTCCTCACTGTTAGGAAGTTTCTCCTTAATTTCAGGTTGCTTCTCTCCTTGAGTAGTTTCAATCCATTGTTTCTTGTCTTCCCTTTTGGTACTTTGGAAAATAAGTTGACCCCCTCCTCTTTGTGGCAACCCCTGCTAGTCCTTCTTGTTTCTAGATTGGCCATACCCAATTCCTGCAATCGTTCTTCACATGTTTTTGTCTCCAGGCCCATAATAACCTTAGTTGCTCTTCTTTGCACTTTTTCCAAAGTCTCAACATTTTTTTTGCAACATGGTGACCAAAACTGGATGCAGTATTCTAGAGGTGGTCTTACCAAGGATTTATAAAGCGGTACTAATACTTCACCTGATTTCGATTCCATGCCTCTGTTTATACAACCAAGGATTGTATTAGCTTTTTTCATAATCCCTTCAAGGGATGACTAACAAGGAAAAAGAGCTTGACAAAATGGTAGGATGGCAATGAAACACTTGTATGATCTAGAACACTTTTGTATGCGAACTGATGAGTACATTCCACAGCATCATCCAGGACAAAATGTCCCAGTTGTTCAGAGCTCTATTTGCTTTCGCCTACCTTCTTTCCAGCTGCTTTAGCCACCACAATCTGCCTCACATTGGTTAATATGTCCATTTTCTCTCTCCTTGTCTCCCAAGGAGAGGGTAGGAAGGTGTTAGTGCATCACCAGGTAAAAATGGCAAGAAGAGCTTAGTGGTGCTTGGGGGCATGTTATGGCCCCATCTGGCAGAACATCTGCATTCCCTTTGGGCTTCTTATTTCTTCCTTGCTGGTTGTTCCAATCAGCCAAGAGGTTCCTGCAGTCGACTGCAAGGGCAATTGTCAAAGCTTCTAGTGGGAAGCACACATTAGTGGCACTCAGGACTTCAAAGGGAAGATAAGAGAGGGGGCTAGAAAGCAAGCATGTCATAGATGCTCTTTGTGTAATTTTTCCTTCCCCCTTGCTGGGTTAATGGAAGAGCCCTGTGGAGGCAGTCTGTAATTAAACCATTAGCTGAGTAACTAACTAGTACAGTCTGGCACTGGTGTTTGAGATGTGGGGAGAGCCCAGCAGACAAGAGAAGGTCGGAGCTGGGAAAAAAAACCAGGGCAACTGAGAATAGCAATACCAGTGGAGGACAGTAAATGAAGAAGAGATGAAAGAGCTGGGCTCCAGTAGAAAAGGAGATGTCAAAGCCATGGATTTTCACACTGGTAGCCTAGGGAGAAGCTCTCTTCAATAAAGACCACAGCCTCCCAACTGCATCTTAATGGGTTTGCAATTGCTAAGGCTATGGTGCTGATTTGGTTTCAAGGCAGAGATGCCTAATTGTAGGTATCAGAATTGCCCCCAAATAATTGGCAGCCTGAAGTGAAGAACCAGATCCTTTCCACCCACAGTCTACCCAACAGAGGCTGGCTTGTAGCTTCAGCACAGCCAACAGAGCAATGTCCTCTGCTGCAACGGAGAATAACAGGCTAGCTTAAAGGGATGGTATACTTACATCTGTTCTCCAACAATTCACACACACTCCCCCCCTCCATCGGTCCTGGTAGGTGTGATCAGAAACTTTCTAAACACTTCTCGGGCATCACATTGTGGAGAAACCTTTGTTTCCACCTCCTCGTTCCATTAGCTGCCTTTACAGCTTTTTGCTACATGGCTGTGATTTTGAATAGAAAGATGATCACAGAGTTGGGTACTTTTGCTAGCTTGAAACCCCAAATATCTGTGTCAGAAGCTTTAAAGGCTCCAGCAGTGGGTGACAATGGTCTGCAGTGACAATGCCAGCCTTTCCTTTCCTTTCGGCCTGACTGGACTCTTGTTTCACTTCTCCACAGCAAGAATGAAGGATAGCTAAAATGACAATTATGAACAAATCTGAAACGTCTCTAAGTGGCAGATTAGGATTTACTTCTTCCTCTTTTTCTTTAGGCTGACTCTTCCAAGGTTTGGCGTCCTAAAGAATTAACTTTCATTTCCAAATCTGAACCTGGCAATCCTAAGGGTGGTGTGCAAAGATGTGTATATTTTTAGTAACTGTCCAATGCTTGTAACTTCCCTCTTTACTCTTATTCCTTCTCACCATTTCTAGCCTTGTCTCCTTTCCTCTTCACCACAAGATGATCCCCTAAACCAGATAGATGATGACATCTATCAATCTGGTTTAGCTACAGGAGGGTGCATTTCCATTCCAGAATACCTATGTATGCTTAACTCTCACTGTGGACACATAAGAAAAGATATACCAAGAATCAGAATTGGGCAGAAAGATAGAACTGGACAGGAAGATGGTCAGGAAGATTTAATTGACATGAATTGACTCTTTATTCATCACAGAATGCAAAGACCTTCATGCTCAAAAAAATCATCCATAGCGTTACTGTGTTTATGACTTGCTGACTTTCAGATGGTAGATAACAGAAATCCTGGACATTCAGGATTATATGTCCAAGATTATTTATTTAGTAAGAAAAATGGGGGAATAGTCTGGATTTTGGTTTGTTTGTGTGAGCTCTACTGTCCTCCTAGGTGCCAATTATGTTTCTGTCCACTATTGTTTTATGTGGAACACAGATGGCCATTAGCCTTTTCTATTCTGGTCTGAAGCTCAGTCATGCAGATTATGAGCCCAGCATTATTGCACATCTGGTTTTGTTTAGAGACACACAGACACCTCACTCACACACATACACACAGAGGTTATTGGCTGTAAGCATCTCCCAAGTGCCAGGCTGTTGTCAAAGGGATGTAAGAAATGAAGTACCAAAAACAGCCATCACTACAGAACCACCTTGAAGTGAAAAGCAGAGAACAGAAAGGTCCTGATTTGGGAGCTTGGAAGATTCATGGTGAAATCTCCTCCACTAGAACTTTCTTTAGAAAAGTAGAATGCTCAACTCTCACAACAAACTGGATAAGACAGAAATCTCATTAGTACCGTCTGCTTTCTTGCAACATTGCACAGAATATTTGTTTGTGGTTACATACTTGTGTACAGTATAGTTACACACTGCCTACATGTCCATTTCAAAGTGATGGTGATTACCTTCAAAGTTCTCCACAGCTAGGAGCATGCTTCCCCCAAAGGCATGCTTGAGCCCAGCTGTTGCATTTTGCAAGGCTGCAAAAACTGCTTTTTCAGCATAACTTTGGTCAAATTTTCTTCTTGGTTCTTTTATGCATATGAAGTAATTTTATTTTGGTTTGTGACTTTCTGCTTCCTGCCCCCGTTGTTTCAATTGTCTTTAGCTTAGTTTTATTGTCTAGCAGGCTTAAGGCTTGTAGATTCTTAAGTCACCCATTTTTGTCACTCAAACAAAAGTTGTGGCCCTACCCATTCTGAAAGAGCTGGTCAAGATTTCTTTTAAAATTAAGGTTTTTCCTATGGTCCGTAATTAAAGTAAACTTGTTCAGACACCACACTGAGTTACATGTTACATTACATGTTCACATCTCTTGCTAAGTCAATGCCAAAGAAATTTGTTTCTGATAGCAAGAGGAATACAGAAAAAGTACAATAATCTGCCTTTGGCATTCAAACCTTTTCACAAAAGACAAGACTTACATATAATGATTCTGATGAGTATTTCTTCAGTTTCGTTTATTGTTTCATAAAGTTTTCAATATTTGAAAGGTTCAGGGTAGGTAACAATTATCAATTCATAGTCAAAGCATCTGACTATGATACTAAAACAAACAGCTAGAGTAGACATCAGAGGGGCTTTAACAAATTGCATGTATCAGTATTATAATGACCAAGCCTATTTTAAAGCAGTTTTCTCCATATTTTTTTTCAGAATCCAAATTGTCAAGTTAAAAGCACACAGGTGCAAATGGGAAACTGAGATTACCTTTAATTCTAAATTTAGGCATACAAACTGACACTACCAATCAAATCCGGCTGAGTGAAAACCCAAGAGGGTGATTTGGAATAAGATTTAGGACAGAAACCATATGGCTAAGGCAGCAACACTTCCATCACCTTAATTTCTTGGCTATGTTCACAGTACAAAGGGAAGTAGAGAAAATCATAGCACATCAGTTAAAGTGAAAACTATACTAATTTGCATAGTTCATATAGCTCTTCATGGGATTAAGTAAATATTATTTTGCAGGATTTTTGTAAAAAAAAAACACTATAGGGAATATCAAAACATGTAGCACTTAAAAGATATTTGGTAGGCCAGTATATATGTTTGTAAGAAGCATCAGTGGTTGAGTATATTAGCCAAGAGATGTTATCAAAGTGAACAAATGCTCAAATACTCAGGTCTAAATGCAGCTGGCTTTTAGTGGTCCCAATAGGCCAGGGGTGTCAAACTCACGTCATCATGGCAGCGTCATGTGACGTATCGGGCTTTCCCCCCCCCCTTTGCTAAACCAGACGGGGCCGTGGCCAGCAGGTGACGCATCCGGCCTGTGGGCCGGGAGTTTGACAGCCCTGCAATAGGCAGTACTCCATTACCTATCTCCCTTTCATTCATTCTCCATTACCTATCTCCCTTTCATTCAAAATCTGAAAACCCAAAGCAAAAGAAAGCGAGCAGAAGGTGTCTCACATTAGGACAAACATGGTAGGCAACATTCTATGAATTCTGAGCATTTCACTTTAGGAAACAAATCTGTTCTCTTTCCTCTTGGCCTTCTGAAATATGGTAGATCTTCAAGGGTATGTTCATCTAAACAAATAGAGTCACCCTGTACTCTCTGGCCGAGGATGCCCGTTCTTCCTTTTGGCAGGAGTCCTGAGACTTCTAATCAACTCTATTCTCACTAGTGAAAGTCCCCCAGTCTAAAAGATTAAAATATGACACAGATGGTGGTGTGTGGATCCATTTTAAAAAATAAAAATAAAATAAAATATCTTCTGCCACTCCTTCCCCTCCAGGAACTTTAGAGTTGAAGTAGTACTTGAGGGATGTGGGATGTCTGATTCCAAAAGCAGGAAATATTTAATATTATATAAAATTGAATGTGCAAATGCCATATAATCACTGAAGAACAGTCTCCTCCCCAATTAATGTAAGCAGGACTATATTACAAGTAATGAAAGGAAATCCTTATTTCAAGGAGCACCCATTACATCCTCATCCATTTTTCCCCCTTTCTTTTAAACCAAGCTGATAACTTTCAATGCATTTTTTCCTGCATTCTAGTCCCTGCTCAAAAACCTTTTAGGATATCTATGGGGATGTCAAAGATGCAAAATCTATGGGGACAAACCAAAGCTGAAGAAGACAATAAGCAATGGATGGAAACTAATCAAGGAGAGAACCAATTTAGAAGGAAGGCAAAATTTCTGACAGAACAATTAATCAGTGGAATGAGTTACCACCAGAAGTTGTGGTCACTCCGACACTGGAGGTTTTGAAGAAGAGATTGGACAACCATTTGTTTGAAATGTTCTAGGGCAGTGATGGCGAACCTTTTTCGGTTCGCGTGCCAAAAGGGGAGGGGGAATGCGGGGGATCACGTGTGTGCGTGCCCACACTCATAATTCCATGCACCCCCACACATGCACGCATGACCCCCCTGCTCCCAGCATGCAATGGCACGCCCATTTTTTGCTTTCCCCAGGCTCCAGAGCCTTTCTAGGAGCCTGGGGAGGGCGAAAACGGCCTTCCCCACCCCTCTGGAGGCTGTAAACAGCCTGTTTCCCGACTCCCAGTGGGCCCAGAAGGCCCGAAAATCATCCGGCTGGTGCACACATGCACGCCGGACCTGAGCTCGCGTGCCCACCGATATGGCTCCGCGTGCCACTTGTGGCACCTGTGCCATAGGTTCGCCATCACGGTTCTAGGGTCTCCTGATTGAGCAGGGGGTTGGACTAGAAGACCTCCAAGATCCCTTCAAATTCTGTTATTCTGATAACCAGGATTCCTGTTCTTAATATTAGCTATACACTGATTGTATATCACAAGTATGAGCAACATATGAGGGTATTTTGGAAAGCAATTAATACTTAGCCAACACGTGAAATATAGTAATAAACTGCATATTAGAACAATCAATCTCTTCCCCCCCCCCCAACTTTATCCCATCTAGGATCTTTAGATATACTGTATTGGACTACAACTTCAGTCATCCACACTGGAATGTCCATCACATCTGGAGGGTGTCAAATCTGAGAAAGCTGCTCTAAGCATAATGTGGGGAAAATATGTATGAGAGGAAGAACTAAAAACATTTGTTGAGCTTTCATTAGCCAAGAAGAAAAGAAACATGACAGGAAGACTCAACAAGCTTAAAAACAGAAGATCGCCATCAACCGAAGAAAGAGGTGGCCTTGTCCAAGATTTGATAACAAATTTGGTCGCTTTCCACCCCACCCCCCGGATTCTCTTACCCGACAGTTCTTTTCAATTGTTTAAAAAGAGATTTTGGTTGGAAATCCATTGCTAGACGAAGTTTCCTTTTCAATGGTCACTTTTCCTGTATTTGTTACATGTAAGGGATGCCTACCAGAAAAAAATGATAGCAGTCCCAGTAGTTGCTAGAAAGTGTTCAAAAATCTTCCAGGTGCATAAATTCAGTATGAGCACCAAAATAGACTCCTAATTTTGCAGAAAACTGTGTCACCCCACAGTGAACATATCTAACCATCTATTAATAGAACTGGGTCTCCCAAAAGCAGCTTCAGGTTATTTGCTTACAAGGTTTATGATGTTAACATGCTCAATTCCATTTGCTGCTCATGTTTTCCCACCCCAGGGCCTTACAACTGTAATTCAGTAACTGTCCAAAGAGCACTGCCATAGTACCAGGACCTCCTTCGCATTACTAGAGGCAAGTAGCCTCTTCTTACTAGTTAGTAAGATGTGATATTAAATACAATTTGATCAGGTACCTATATACAGGAGACAAAGAGATAGAGATTTCAACTGTAAACATTATGCATTTCTAAATAAAGCAGTCCTGTTTTTAGTACTTAATTGGAAAATATTTTGACATTGTCAAGGGAAGTTGCTAAACACTATTCTAAAATTCTTTTTACTGTTTATTGTGAAAGGAAAATAAAAGGCTTTATTTCAGAAATCGCAACAGAATTCACATTTTTTCATTTTGCCTAGAAAAGAAAGTGTCTCTCTTCCTCAGCTTTTTCTAGCGTCGGGTGGTGCAGGCTCATGACTTACAGATTACAGATTAACAGAGTTGGAAGGGACCTTACAGATCATCTAGTCCAACCCCCTGCCCAAGCAGGAGACCCTACATCTGCCTCTACCTAGGATTGAACTCACAACCTCCTGATTGTGAGGCAAGAGCTCTACCTCTAGGCCACAGCAGCTGGTTTAATTCATTGCAAGGCCTGCCCTGTTTTGGAAGCTGCTCCCCTCTGTTCCTCTTACCTTGTGTGGCTGAGGTGACAAGGACAGTGGTGATACACAGGCTCCAAAGAGCATGGATGAGCTGGGCCATCCTGCAGTGAATGCTGGAGTTGTCAGCGACCAGGAGCCACTCGGTTCATCCCCAAAGAGGGTAAATCACAGCAGGCCTGTGGAGAAAGAGAAGAAGACTTGAGTCAGGAATCAGCACAGGGGTGAGTTATTACCTGCTGTCCTTAATCTGCCTCCTATAGAAATCACGCTAACATTTATTTTTCCTGCTCTAAAGGATACACCTTGTCCTTAATCAGCCCCTCCATTCTTTGGCCCTTCAGTTTAACGTATCTATCTCTTCCCAGAAAAATTAGAAGCCTTTTATGAAACCCTGTCCATTCTCTCTAGAAGAGGATATTTGAAGAATCAAAACACTGAACTGGAATTACTGGTTTTATCCAAAGGACATGTACCCCAAAAGAGTAGATTTTTCTCAAGAATACTTTCATCAGAACATATTGTGCAATAACATGAAACCAATATATCCAGACAAGAAGTAGCTGGAATCCACAAGGATTCATTTCTCGCCATTGCTAGAAAATGATAAAAACATTCGAAGCAGATTCTCCTTATACCCCTCTGTTTTTCCAAAAGAGAACTTGTTTCTCTTCAGGGGGTTTTCGCCCACTTGCTCATTCACACATCTCAAAACTTAAGACATTCCTGCAAAGAATCTTCAACAAAACACAGCTATTTATACTCCCATTTAACTTCAAAAACAACAGCCACATAAATGTATCCTCCATTGAATGCCTCCAAATCAAATGTTTACCAAAGACTGATGTCAGTCAGAGATGTGTTTCTTCTGAGTTCTTGAAACAAAGGAACAGTGGCAACCTTTCTAATACTTGAAAGCTAAGGTAACTTTACTGCAGTGGTTTTCATTTTTTAAAATGATATTAAGAATTTGTAAAAGAAAAAAGGAACAGCTGACAAAAACTCAGAAAGTTAAAACAAAGTGGACAGCAGTGGCGGGTTGCCCTCTTACCGGTGCCAGTGCGCTGCGTGCGCATCTCCAAGTTTGGGGTGTGTGTATGCTTGCTATGCGTACACGCCCCCTAGTGCAATTTTGCTTCTGTGCATGCGCGGAAGAAAAATCGCACTGAAATCTCATGAGGGATGTGTGCACGAGATTTTGGCACGATTTTGTTTCCACGCATGCACGGAAGCAAAATCTCACCGAAATCTCGCATGCGCACGCGTCCCCTCATGAGATTTTGGCACGATTTTGCTTCCACGCATGTGCAGAAGCAAAATCGACCCAAAATCACCAGGGGGAAATGGCGGCGCACGCGATGGACCGGCAGAGAGGGCTCCGGAGCAGTTGCGCAATCTGCCGCTCCCTACCGGAGCTGTGCACTGGGCAGCTCCGGCAGGAACCCACCTCTGGTAGACAGAATTTATAAGTGTCATAAACAAGATTAGAATTTTCAATATTTTATTAATTGGATCAATGTAATTCATGAATGTATTATATCATTTTAAAAACTACAGATGGTTGTTAAAATCCAAGTAATACATAAATATTATCAATATAATAAACAAAGTATATATCTTAAAATAAGATTCAAAGTTACTGTAAGTTCTATCCAAGCTTTTGAATATTTATTTTGATTTAACAGATTCTTTAGAGTCAGAATATTATGACTTTATGTCAAGGGAAACTCAAATTTTGGATAGGAGGATACAAGCACATATATAGAAGTATAACTGAGTTAAATTCTGTCAGATTTACTTTTGAGATACAAACTTATATTGGACATTATGAGATATTCTATCAGAAAGTAAACCATATTTCTGTATTTCATCTCTTGCAGATAAGAAAAAAATCAAGAACACTGTTTCAGAGTTTCCCTGTCTGCTGAGAAATTCCTGTATCCGAGACTTGGAAGCAGTTGTGCGTTGCAAAGAAGCTGAAGGCACAAGAGAGCATCAATCTAGTGTATCCATGACACGTGCCAGACTTTCTGGATCTGGCAGTCTCCTCGTGTGAACTGAGTATGGGTTCTGGAATACACCCAGCAGTTTTGGTAGAAGCTTGTCAACTACTGACAGTTTTGTCCCTGAGTAAAATTGAATAGCTTCCAAGGAAACTCTGGGTTCTCCAAAACATCATTTTCAAAGTCCTCTTCAGTTTGAATTGTGCCTTTATTCCCCGCTTCCCAAGATAATTTGGTTGAAACCATGTTAACAAGGACCCACCTTTTAAAAAAAAAACCTCCCAAAGCACCTTACCACCCAAACCCTCTGAAAAGATTTTTCAGTATTCCAGCATTATTCAAATATTACCAATAGTAATATGGGTAAATATTTGAATAAGAACTGAACAAAATAAGGATTTTTTTTCTTTGCAGCCTTCTGCATATTCCTTCAGTATAAGGATTGGGCAAATTGAACTGTGTGAGGCTATGAAATCCATGTTTTGGCTTGTAAAATTCAGTGGCACGGTTGCCAAATTATGCAGTGTGGTTTTCTATCTTTCTGAGACATGAATCACTGTAGACCTGCTCTACAAGCTCTAATATAAATATAACATCATTAAATTTGCCATTCAACTAGCTCAAAATTTGGGTGAGGGAAAAGGATAAATCTTGGCCCTGTGTATGACAAGACCTCACCTATTTGGGGTGTGATCAGACACCATCTGTATAAAACTAAATTTCATTTTAATGTATGCCGATAGTGTACATTCAAAGTGACAATGAAGTTTCTATTCTATTCTGTTCTGTTCTGTTCTGTCCTGTCCTGTCCTATCCTGTCCTGTCCTGTCCTATCGTATCATGGCAGCCTGGTCAGTGGCCGTACCACCATAAGTCCTGGCACAGGGAAAATCAACATCAACATTTGACTGTTCATGGTGCTTAGAGCTACCATGTCTGGGTGTTCCAACAATGCTTTTTAAAAGGCAACTGGACTTTCTTGGTTTTTTTCCTTGAAAATGTTTAACTTCTCACCCAAGAAGTTACTTCAGAACACTCCCATACAGCCAAAACTGAATTGAGAATCTCCATAGATATTTACCATGTCCGGGCTGCAAAAAACTAGATCATCACTAGATGGCAGCAAATAGAGTTTTCTGCTGGGTTTCCCCCCCACTAGTGGTTGTCTGGATGTTTGCAGATAATGGTGCCCAATTCTGCCTACACATATACTTGAAGTTATGAATTAGCATTAATACATATGCAAATATATTCCAAATGTGCCCTGGTTTTATTTTTGAAAATTTGATTACTCTACTTATTACAGTTCACGACCATGCCACTCTGACCCACCCTCTCCCTTTTCACCAAAGAATTGCAAAAAAACCTCAGCACAAAATTAGCAGGAAAATATTTCATGTCACAGATATGAAATTATAGGAGAAGCTTCACCTAATACATTTTGGCTTGTCAGACCACTCTTGAAGGCACTGGAGCTCTGTCAGAAAAACACAACACAGTCATATGACTGAACAAATAACACTATCAGCATTTGTTATATGTGTATTTCTCATATCAGAGCACAAATAATTCCTTAAGGAAAGAGGGTAAGTTACACAGAAGACCCAAAGAAGAGATCAATAATGACAGCATAGTCTTTCACCGCAGGATTATTCTGCCCAGCTTCTCAATCAGATGGCTTTTGGTCCCTGCCTTGAGGGGAATCTGGTGCAGCCAAGCGTAGGAAAAATAAGACACAATGTAAGCCACAGCTACAGTATATACTGAATAGATCATACTCCCCCTTTTCCAGATGTCATTTACTAGATTCAGCTATAGGGGGATTCAAGAAAACAGGCCACACAGGCTACCATTTCATATTTATAGCAGATTTTTAGACTAGGCAGTTGTCAGCTGCCAGCCTAAAGGACGTCTTACAAGGACTCAAGACTTGAAATATCTGTCAGTTCCAAGACTGCAGAACTGCTTCAGGGACTGACTGCGGGGAAGCCCAGAATACATGGCCATTCTGCCATATATATCTGAGATTCTTTCCTCAGTGACTCCTGTCACACACATATACTGTAAGATTGCCAGCAACTTTAGCTTTCCATAGAGCCAACGGCAAACTGCTTTTCTGCTCTGCTCTGGTTTTTTGTTTGTTTGTTTTGTTTTGTCTTCTTTTCAAAGCTTTTAAGTATTGCTCTGGACTCTATTCTCATAGCCCTTGGCTATATCTCTAAACTTCAGATGATGTGTATCCTGTACCTACTGACCCTATTTCTGACACCAACAACTAGGTCTCCGCAGGACCATGGATCTAGTTGCATGTAAGAGTAAAAATGATGTCCATTAGAAATAGCTCATTTTAAAGACACTTGCTGCTCTTAATTAGGCCTTCAGGTATTTGGTGAGGAAAAAATAAATAAATATTTCTTTATTTGTTGTTCAGAGACGGGTAATCTTTTGACAACTGGAAGTCATTTATTTTAAATTATTGTCTTTAGCAGTCAAGGATTATAGGAAAGAGGTATTCACGTGACGCGGGCAAGGCTGACTTTGGAGACATTCTGCTATAGTATCAGCTGAGGTTTTCTACAGGAAATCAGTCCTATTCAGAAAACATTCATGTATAGAATTAAATGTATGAGCTATACTGCTCATTATGCTCATTACATTGTGACCTCTATAGTAATCCAAGAGAACACAATCTAAGAGAACACAAAATTAACTGCAATAGGGACCTTTCATGTGTACATACAGGCCTGAATGTGGTACCTTCACTTTGTAACCATCAAGCAGGTTCTTTAATAATGTGACTTGAGAGATACTGGTTTCCTCTCCTAGCATGGTTGGGAGCTGCTAAAAAGAGGGCTGAGCGCCCATGCGTACTGCAAAAATATTGGTTATTCATCCCTGTATCATGATATAATAACACTGAGGTTCCTTTTCATTATGACTTAACAATTAGTTTACTTACCCACAACCAACTCTGGTTTTTCTGAAAACACTATCTTTGAACATCCTGACCTGGTATAGAACAAGCAAGCATTCCTCATCCTGGGATTTTCTAAAAAATTGGAATCAATTATTTGAATGGAAAAATTTCCAGTTGATAAATTCATTTACTATGCCAGGGTAGAATCTGCTTGTTCAGGCCAGTCATCACAGGAGAGTCTATGGCAGGTCCCTCGTCGTTATGATGGGGATGACATAGGCTTCCTCACTGGCACTGTTATCCTATGGAATGCTCCTCCCTCCCCTACCCCCCCCCCCAAGAGATATAAATGGTCTCTACCTTACTGAGTTTTCTAGCAAGTGTTTAATTTACTTTGCTCCTTGATGATTTTAGTGAATTATTTTGGATTTTGTCCTTGTGGAATTCCATTCAGAGTTAGTTTGGAGGTGTGGGCTGAGCTATAATGACCATGAAAAGAAATATGTATTATTGCAAGCAGGATGGCTTCAGGATTTTTTTTAAAGGTGATTATGTAAAAAATGCAGATTACTGATGTCTAAATAACATAGTAGAAGAAACTGCAACTATTTATTTTTGTAACAATTCATCAAGAATCATTACAGTATATATTATTTTTAAATTATAGGTTTTAATTAAAAGTTATAGTGAAATATATTATTATATTTATTTAATGCCTCTTAAATGTATTTTGAAAAGGTTATTTTTGATTATTTTTTTAAGATATCAAAACATTTTATTTTAACACTTCCTGGGCATATTAGTTTGGTTTGCATACAAATATTTTCTGGTTGAATATTTCTTGGAAGACCCCCACCATGGCCTGATATTCAGCTCCACTTTTAAAAAACCCAGCCAAATCTTAATGGAGGATTTTGTGAGCTCTAGTTTCAAAGTATCTGGCTTACACCCATTTAGGGAAACTTCATGTAAAGTGTCTTGAAGCTATCTTTGTGAGTAACGGATTGCATCTAATGAAAAATCCTCAGTTAAGAAACATATGACTTTTCCTACCCCCTAAATTTTTCTCTACTTGTCCTGTGGAGCAGACACAGTAACTTTCATGATCAATATTTTTATGGAACATAGTCAATTATTGGAAAGAATATCATTTTTAGTAGAAATAATCACATCTTAATAACCATTTGATCAACATTTTTTCCTTTAATCAATTTATGTTCAGGCATCTTTAAAACTATTTGCATGCCCAAATATTAAAAAGACATTCTTTTATGACTAGAATTTTTCACCTTTGTTAAGATTTCTGAAGCAGATTACAAGTGGGATCTATTCTGAAGTAGATGAAGTGTAGGATCCCATCATAGCTGATAATTCCTTGCATCAGCATGGACCATTGCACGTTTCTCGATAGCATAAATTCTTTAAAATTAGGAAATCATCTTTATCTTTGTAAAGACAGTGCCCTCATCCAATTCTCAAAATTAGGATAATAGATTTCACAGATAACAGATACAAATAGATGCAACTTAATGTGCTATGTTGAGGTGATGTCTTTACAATATTAGGTCAGACAACAGCTAAATAATATTGCATGAGCTTTCTTTATGTTTGCATTGTCTGCAACTTTGAATTAGTCTAATAAAATTATTGGCTAGTGAGGATTTTTAAAATAGAACATGCTCTTTTGCAGCCAACAGAACTACTTTGGCTTTTTGCAACAAAGCACTTCACCGTTTCTAAACGGTGCAACTGCTTTTCATTTTCCAGTGACATTTACCTTCCTTGGCTTTGTGCCATGTTATGTAGAATGTAATCCTGTCCATTTGGTCAGAAACACATTTCCCTTTGTTCAACCAGTATGGATTCAGGGATCTTAATCAAATCAAAGGTTGGGCTTTTTGTAATGGTTTTTCTTTTGTGTGCACGAATTAAAATGCTGTCTATGAAGACAATGAATCCTTTTGTATTTCCATAGCCTTCTCATTTTTTTCTGAAAAACTTTGGGAATATGTATTATGATGGGAAAGTTAAAAACAGACTCTCTCTCAAAGGGTGCGATAAAGGTAGTCAATTTAGGCCTCTGATTGTCAACAGAATTTTCCAGAAGCCACTTGGGACATACGGCCTGGAAAATACATTGTCTTCTGCCACTTGTGAGAGAACAACTTCTATTAATGGAAATATACGCTTTTAAAATGTAACTTTAAATTTCAAGAGCTAGACATACGCATATATGGTACAACACAGGCATCGTGTTTTTCTTAATTATACAATATTTAAATATTTATTTTACAAAACCTAGCCTGCCTTTTTGTTCGCAAGGCACTGATTTTTTTTTCTAGAATCATTTTCACCTTATAAAGAAGGGAATGGTGTATCCCACAGGGTGCTTGTAAACTCCATGGTTTCACATAGGTTTAGAACAAAATATTCACAGGGTCATCCTTTCAGCCCCTACTATTTCCCCCAATTTTAGCAGTTATGGAATTGCTTCACAACTAAGGAAGCTATCTAAGGTTATGACTGTATTTTCAAACTAGCTGCCGAACAAATTCTTAAATGTATGCCACAGTGAGAATATATCTTTGGGAAATTAGAAATTGTCTCTCTTCTGCTGCTGTGGCCACTATCTGAATATATGAGGGAGGCCCAAGATATGGATATGATCTTTTGGAAAACATGTTCTCCCTTAAGTGGGAAGTGGTCCATAATATAATGAATCTTTTGAAACCTAAACATGTTACCTAAGGGAGTGTGTGCCTTGTTGCTTCCGAATGCTGAGCTATATTTTTCTGAACTTTTGTAGAACTGTGAATGAATTCTGAAAATAGCTCCTGCAATATTTATGGAAAGCAGGTTATCTCCTTCAAGACCTTCTCTTGTTGTCCTTAGACTCTGATCAATTCTCAGAGCCTTGCCATGTCTATGGCTTTGTGAAGAATTAAGTCCTGCATTAGCTGAAATATTGCAGAAAGATTTTTGTCTAGAATTCCAAGCATCGATCTCCAAGGTGCCCCTCTTTTTAAATTAATAGATGCACATTTAGACTATTTGTTAATGCTCTAACAAATTCTTCCACATTTTTCCGTGCTTCTAAGTTCTCTGCCCTTTCAAAGATGACAATCCTCTCAGGGATGTAAGGGACATCAAACTTTAGCCAGAACATTCTTAAAATTGGGCTTATCTTCAACAAAGGGAAAATATTAATAAATGCTGTGGGTTTCTTTCCTCATTGTACAAAAGAAGAATTTATTGTGCCATCCATTTCTCTCCTTGTGGAGCTTGGAGACCGGGGCAAAGCTAGCAAATCTTTCCTTCCATTAAGGCTAAGACACAAGATTATTAAAACTAAAGGCTTCCAATGTAGGAAACAATGCCATATTCTTTCTCTAATTAGGAAAGCTGAAATTCTCTAATTAGGAAAGCTGAAATATACAGGTGCAAAGGCACCTGTATATTTATTTATTTATTTATTTATTTATTTATTTATTTATTTGTTTGTTTGTTTATTTATTTATTTATTTATTTATTTGTGAGATTTATATACTGCCTCACAGTGCAAGCACTCTCTAAGCGGTTTACACCATTAAGCAATGTGTATATTTATATTGCCCCAACAATCTGGGTCCTCATTTTACCTACCTCAGAAGAATGGAAGGCTGAGTCAACCTTGAGCCGGTAAGATTTGAACCGTTGACCTGCGGATCATAGTCAGCTAAAGTGGCCTGCAGTACTGCGCCACCTCGGCTCGTTTCAAAAAGGTCCTGGAATGTCTAATTGTACTTATGATGCTTATCATACAATAGTGGAAAATCAAGGTAAAAATTCTCCCTAAAGTAAGCTCTAAATATTTAGAAGAATGAAAGAAAATCCTGCTTACCTTTTCCCAGAAGAGAGGGAAACCTGGAAAATGTAGTCCTGATATGCATGATATACCATTACCTCCTCTCCCCTCAAAACTATTAGTATAGCTCTTGGCTACAAAAATATTGTCCACCTAGACTTGACTTCTAAATACACAGCCAAGAAAGAATCAGTGGACACCCCAGTCAAGAATTAAATACTAAATTGTTTTATAATGCTATTCATTCAGATGTGACAGGGTATCTTTTTGTCCTATTTTACAATAGCAACTCCTCTTTAAAAGAGACCTCCAGTTCAAATCTGCTTTAAAGATAATCATAAAAATATAGAGCAAACCTTTAGTACATGGACAGCATAGTGAGTTATGTCTAGTATTAGTCCTCCTAACTCAAATTACAATAATTCATTCAAAAATCTGAAAATTTACAGTTTATGCAAATACACATGCTCATTTTTGATGATGCATCTCCCCCTTTTCTCCCCCATTTTTGAAATGAAGAAATAGCTTAAAGTACAATTAATGTCCATGCTACTTGATAATTAGAATATAATGACACTATCCAAAACACACCCCTACCTTGGTTAAATTAAACACTGAAAACAATAACTCATCAGCACAAGTCAGAAAAAGGAAATAAAGTCTATTAGTCCACTGGCATTATTACATTATTACAAAACCTGTAAGAAGTCATATCAGCCACAAACTAATTTCTACCTACCTTTTTTTCTCTCTTTCCCCCTCTTCCTCTCCATCTTTCAGTTCTATCTGAAAATACTTCTTGGATTAATTTAAAATCTTTAATCTAAAATCCAGCATCCCACTTTACATTATGAGAAGCCAAATAACTCCAGGAAGCAATAGTATAAGAAAGAAAGGCCTCCATAAACACATCTGGTAGATAGAGATATACTTTTTATATACATGCAGGATTCACTACGTTATTATCCCTCAGGAACCATGTCTAATCTTTTAAATCTACTTAAACAAGTGGCAATTAACACATCTTGGGTTAGTAACTGCACAACTTAATTATGTGGCAGGAATCTCCAATCAATTAGATTTATTGGTGAGTCCTAAAATCTACTATGTTGAGGTGTGAGAAAAAATGCTCTCTGTTTTCTCCATACCATATAAATTATATTCCCAGTCTTAATTTCTCTAAAGTTACTTTCACTAGTTAACTGAGGACTTTTAGCCATCATCAGGAAAGTATTTCTTCATTGTAGAATTACATATGATTTAGAAGACACTGTAAGTCATCTAGTTAAGCTCCTAGCTAGATAACCTACAGTACAGGAATCAATTCAGATGTCTCTAACAAGTAGTTATTCAGCCTCCATTTTAAATCCTCCAGTAAGAGGACTCTACTGCTGTAATAGGCAAACCTTCTCATTATTTCCCAGCTTTTTCTGTTGGGAAATTCCTCATAAAATTCATTGTGAATCTTGTTTCTTCTAATTTTAACCCAATAGTCTTTGTCTTCCTCTTGGTTTCAATAGAGAAGAGGCCTCCCACTTTCTGGATGTGAAAACTGTATGAATATCTGAAGATTAGATTAGATTAGATTAGATTAGAATAGAATAGAATAGAATAGAATAGAATAGAATAGAATAGAATAGAATAGAATAGAATAGAATAGAATAACAGAGTTGGAAGGGACCTTGGAGGTCTTCTAGTCCAACCCCCTGCTTAGGCAGGAAACCCTACACCACTTCAGACAACTAGTTATCCAACATCTTCTTAAAAACTTCCAGTGTTGGAGCATTCACAACTTCTGGAGGCAAACTGTTCCACTGATTAATTGTTCTAACTGTCAGGAAATTTCTCCTTAGTTCTAAGTTGCTTCTCTCCTTGATTAGTTTCCACCCATTGCTTCTTGTTCTACCCTCAGGTGCTTTGGAGAATAATTTGACTCCCTCTTCTTTGTGGCAACCCCTGAGATATTGGAACACTGCTATCATGTCTCCCCTAGTCCTTCTTTTCATTAAACTAGACATACCTAGTTCCTGCAACCATTCTTCATATGTTTTAGCCTCCAGTCCCCTAATCATCTTTGTTGCTCTTCTCTGCACTCTTTCTAGAGTCTCAACATCCTTTTTGCATCATGGCGACCAAAACTGAATGCAGTATTCCAAGTGTGGCCTTACCAAGGCATTATAAAGTGGTATTAACACTTCACATGATCTTGATTCTACCCCTCTGTTAATGCAGCCTAGAACTGTGTTGGCTTTTTGGGCAGCTGCTGCACACTGCTGGCTCATATTTACAGTAAATGGTTGTCCACTAGGACTCTAAGATCCCTCTCACAGTTACTACTGTTGAGCAAGGTACCACATATACTGTACCTGTGCATTTTGTTTTTCTTGCCTAAATATAGAACCTTACTTTTTTCACCATTGAATTTCATTTTGTTAGCTAGCGCCCAATGTTCAAGTCTGTCAAGATCCTTCTGTATCTTGAGCCTATCTTCTGGAGAGTTGGCTATTCCTGCCAATTTGGTGTCATCTGCAAATTTGATGAGTTCCCCATCTATCCCCTCGTCCAAGTCATTGATGAAGATATTGAAGAGTACTGGGCCTAAAAGAGAGCCTTGGGGTATCCACTGCATACTTCCCTCCATGTAGATGCAGTTCCATTGAGCACTACACGTTGAGTGCGGTTGGTCAGCCAATTTCGAATCCATCTGGTGGTGTTGCTGTCTAACCCACATTTTGCTACTTTATCTAGTAGTAGGCTATGATCTACTTTATCAAATGCCTTACTGAAGTTCAAGTAAATTATATTGACAGCATTCCTCTGGTCCACTAACTTTGTCACTTGTCAAAAAATGCAATAAGATTAGTCTGGCATGATCTGTATTTGACAAACCCATGTTGGCTTTTGGTTTTTCACTGATGCAATAACTAAGGTTTTCTTTTCCTCCCAATCTTCTGAAATCAAAGATAGCCCAGATTCCATTTTTATGTAGGGATTTTATTTTTTGCCTCATTTTATATTTACTTATACCAAACCTCACATACCATACAATTGTCCATTCCTAGAGTTTGGAAATTTGGAATTAAATTCAATGGTCTAGGACAGGGGCGGGCAAACTATGGCTCTTTGAGGACCATGCATGGCTGGCTCAGGAATTCTGGGAGTTGAAGTCCATAGGTCCTCAAAGAGCCATAGTTTGCCCACCCCTGGTCTAGGATCTTTCCATCCTGAATAATCAGAATTTTTACACAAATCTCATTGCTTACCTTGATTCTAGATAACTTATGAACACCGAGTGTCTCTTCGACTCCCCCCACTCTGTTCTACCGGTAGAATAACTACTCATGCAAACCAATGGAATAGTTCAATGAATGGAAGTGGAAACAGTTCACAGAATAGAAGGTATAGTTTTTCTGTCTCTCTGAAGCCTTCCGGGCATCATTAATATCTGTGAGAGTCCCTGAAACCTTCAGTTAGGATGCTGAGGGCATATAGAAGCTGAGGGCAGGGTGTCTCTGTCCACTCATGTAACAATGAATTGCACACTGTTCTCTCTGCTATAGAACAGATTTCTCTGTATCTCCATCAATCTTCCTTTTTCCATTTTTTCCACTACTCAGCTCTCTGCACTGTCATCTCTATTCTCCCTTTTCTCTTCTCTAATATCATCCCCCCCCCTCAAATACCTTTTCTAGTCACAGTGCTAACCATTCTTCTTTCCTCAATGGCACACACGAATTTTATATCCACTAAGAAAAATGCACATACAGGCAATTCAATGGAATAAATCAGTTTTGGTGGGCATTGGAATACAGAGGTTACTGCATGGTAACTTGGAGAATACTGAGCTCATGCTGAAATAGTTGAAGTTGAAGAAGAAATACTTGAAAGTAAGTCGTGATCAGATACCTGCACCACACCAGTATAGTGTATTGAAGACAACAATAAAAAAACAACAATACCCAGCATATCATCCAGGAAGTTCCCATGCCTGAGGTTTTCCATCACCTTAATCACTATGCCACATATTTGCATCATCATTGGTAGATAAAGATTCCCTTTCATAAAGTGCAGTGATTATAAGTGAGGCAGAACTTTGATTAATGGACTTTTCAAGTTTCCAAGACAATGGACCTCTAGAAGGCTTTATCTGTGCTCTCTTAGTTTTAGAGAGATGCTGAGTAAAGCCTGGTTAATGCAGACCCAACAACCATCAGAAGAACATGTGATTACTTTTCTCAATGCACCAACACCTGAAATTTAACATACCATTAGAAAATAGGGGTTCTGCTCCAAAGCACCATTTATATAGAAGATTTGATCAATGTAGGGCTCACCCATAGCCCTTGCTCACTCAAAGGAGGGTGTAAACATGGGATTAAGTATCTCTGACACAGAAAAACAATAACTCGTTCCTGAGCCTTAATCCCCCCTGCTGGTAGACAGATGCTGCACCAACTACTACTCAATCACAGTTGAGCTCTACCGGAGGTCTTAACTGAATTAAACACAATGACTCTTTCTTCTCCTTGGCCTCCTCCTGTGCTGCAGCTCAGAACAGAATCCTCTTACAGAGTATGACCAAAGGAATGTCCACTCAGTAATGGAACAGTGTACGACACTGTCAAAGAAGCCTACACTTCTTTCCATTCCCTTGTATGGGGATCGATTTGTATTCCCTGACCTGGAAAAGTAATAAAGTGTGCATTGAAGAAAGACTTTGGAAGCTGATTCTAGGAAACTCTTAACAATAAAAGAGACATCTCAAGCTAGGAGTTCTCAGGACTTGTGGGTCCTATAAAGGAGATCCACAAGCCCCCAAGCTCTTTTACATTCATTCGGAATGTGAGTTCTGCATATGAAAAAGGAGACCCTTTGTTGGAGCGAAGCATAATAAATCACTCAACATTTTCAATGAAGTCTACAAAACTAACTAGCGTTAAACTGCTGTTTTCAGTTTCTCTCGTATCCTAAGCCTTCTGCTATTCTTCCTACTGTGCTCTTCCTACTAGTTCTTCCTACTGTGGCGGAAAGGTAGTGCAATCCAGGGGTGGGTTCCTACCGGTGCGGTCTTCTCTATGCCACCGGTAGCGGCCGGCGAATTGCAAAAAGGCTCCGGTGCTGTCCTCGCCAGTCCGTCGTGCGGCGCCATGTTTTTTTGGGAATTGTTGGGCTTTTTTTGCTTCCTGCGCATGCACGGAAGCAAAATCTCATGAGGAGACGTGTGTGCGAGCGAGATTTCAGTGATTTTTTCTTCCGTGCATGCGTGGAAGCAAAATCACGCAAGGGGGCATACGCATGTAGCAAGCACGCATGCACGCACACGAAATGTGGCAATGCGCGCGCAGCACGCCGGTAGCGAGGTAAGAGCAACCCGCCCCTGGTGCAATCCCTGTGGGAAAGAATGTTTGTTCCTGAGCACTGTAACTCTCCCTGGTTCACTAACGTGAAGGAGAAGGCTGACAGCTACAGCACAAGGGAATGAGAAGATACAGATGTCCGAGTCTTGGCTTCAGTGCCTGGTTCCCTGGCACAGAGACAGTGATTCCCCATAGAAGCTGAGGACACAACATGAGCGAGCAGTTGTAAATTTTCTCACAGAATAGGGTAGTAGGAGATGGGGTAAAATAGGACCATATACATCACAGCCAGGGAACACTGTGTTCTGAGCAGGACGCTGAGAGCTCAGGCAAAAATCACTTCCATTGGCACTTTCTGTGTGCTAGCATGGTGACTATTCAGATTTTGGGTAGCCAAACCTGACTGATCTTTACAAAAGCTCAGCCATATTGTACTTGATTAGTACCTTAGGTAGGAAACGATCAGGAAATCTCAAGACTATAAAGTAGTCTGAGAAATAAAAAAAGAACCTGGAAAAAAACCAATGACAAATTGCTTCCTTATGGTTGAAACTACAAGCAACTCAGGTTGGCGTAAGAGGGTCTTTATCTTAAACAGATGTTCCCCCAAACCCTAAATTACCTACAATTAATGCGAAGAACAATTTACCTTCAAAGAAGGCTCTGCCACACAAAAGGAAACATGTATACGCCTGACTTACTCAACAGATGCCATTTTGTTATTAAATGCACTTGTGCAGGGCACCCCAAATTTCTTCACCCAACCCTGCTAACATTCTGAAATCTACATCTTGACACAGAATACTTGTTCCACTGAAGCTCTACACCCAATCTTTTTGTTGGAATATTCATGACTGGGAGAGCCATGTGATTGAGTCAGCCAATCGGGCTGAAGTGTTAATTGAGCATGTTCAGAAACTTAGCAAGAAGAAGGGTGTGGTTTAGTCTGTCCACCATTAAAGCTTGCTGTGAAAACATCTCAACATGTGATCTGAAACAAAGTGTGGTATTGTTAATGTTTTATTCTACTTATAAAGAAGTTATTTGAATCAGCAAAATGCAGTTATCTTTTGAAGCTTCTGATTTATTGCGTAACTCTGACAGGTTATGGGCCCAGGAATCGCTCAAGAAGTAAAGTTAAAACTGCATTGTAATTTAAAGCTGATAAGAAGCTGTCTGTGTTGTTAAAGGAACAGGCAGAGAAGAAAAATAAAGCAGGATGGCTGCTGCTATGGAATTTAAAGACAGTCCAATACCTAAATTGGGGAAGAAAAATTATTTAATTTGGGCTGCAAAAATGGAATGTTTTTTGAAAGCAAAAGAATTATGGGACATCGTAGCAGACCCCCCACAAGTGCTTGGAGCAGCAGATCAAAAGGCTCATGACAAAGCTATGGCTTATCTTCTTTTAAGTCTGGGGGATGATCAATTCTTAAATGTAGCTGAATTAAAGTCTGCAAAAGAAATATGGCAGAAATTGAAAGCAGTACATGTCAATGTTTCTGCGTGTAATGTGGTCCAACTTTCAAGAAAGCTTTTCAGAATGAGTTTGCAGACAGGAGATTCTATGGAAGATCATTTAATGAAAATGCAGTCTAATTTTCTAGAATTGGAGCAACGTGGAGTAAAGTTTCCAGAGTCCCAGAAAGTTTTATTAGTGTTAAATAGTTTGGATCAGAGCTGGGAGACTGTGTCAGCTATTTTTGAAAGTAAGCCAGAAGCAGATTTGAATTTGGAGGCTTTGAAATCGTGTTTATTGAATGAATATGAGAAAAGGCTTTTCAGCCATGCTGATGGAAAATTCCACAGGCGGGGGCCCAACAAGGAGTACAGTGGAAACTTACAGCAAGTCTCCAGCAAAATTTTCCACAGGCTGCCTATCTCTAGCAACAGCCGAGGTGTCTGCAGACAAGAGGAGAGCAGAGGCAGGAGAGATCAAGTTACACAGCAACAATTCTGCAAGCAAGTTAAGAAAGCGTGTTTCATTTGTGGAGAGACAAATCATCTGCAGAAAAGCTGTGCACAGAGAAGAAATATGCAAGACAAGAGACAGTATTTGCAAGGACAGATTGCAGTTGCAAAAGTTTGTTATAATAACAATAGAGACAAATGGTTGATTGACAGTGGGGCTAGTCAAACAATTGTTAATAATTCTGACTTATTTTCCAGATTTTTCCCAGGAAACCATGAAGAAGTGGCCTTAGCCAATGGTCAAAAGGCTAAAATCATTGGAAGAGGCGATGTGCAAATTCCATATTTGGACTCCAGGTTTACTGATGTGTTATGTGTACCTGAAATGGAGCATAATTTGTTAAGTGTGTCTAGTTTAGACAAGCAAGGTTATGAAACCATATTTGTTAATGGGAAGTGTATCATCCAAAGAAATGGGAATGTTTGTGCACAGGGCATAAAAGAGGATAATCTTTATGTATTGCAGGGACAAAAGGTCCCACATTGTTCCCAGATAGTTAAAAATGTAGCAGAACACAATTCATGTGTTCATCTTCTGCACAGACAACTTGGTCATGCTAATTTTAAGGTTGTTCAACAAATGAAAGAATTTGCAGAAGGATTAGATTTGAAGGGATGTAAGGCATATTTGGATTGTGCAGTATGCAAAGCATCGAAATCCAAAGCATTCCCAGTGAGCAAGTTTAGCACAAGACAAACCACAAGAGCTCTAGAACTGGTGCATGCTGATTTAATTGGGCCTATGCAAGCCAGTTTGGGAGGAGCAAAGTATGCGCTGGTCATTGTGGATGACTACAGCAGGTTTGGGTTTTGCTACTTACTTAAGAGTAAAACAGAGGTGCTACAGCAATTTAAGCAATGGTTAAGTTTTGTAGAGAGAAGGTACAAACAACAGGTATGTCAGTTGCAAACTGACAGAGGTTCTGAGTTTATGTCAACAAATTTTCAACAATGGTTGAGACAATTGGGAATAAGACACAGGCGCACAAATCCTTACACACCGGGAGAGAACGGAGTGGCTGAAAGGAGGAATGGTGTTTTGCAAACAATGAAAGACTCATTACTGGAGGATTCTGGTATGAGCAGGTCATATTGGGGTGAAGCCATACTGACTGCCAATTATTTAGTAAATAGGTTGTGGAGTTCATCCATCAATAATACTCCATATGCAATGCTATATGGGAGAAAGCCTTCTCTAGCACATTTAAAAATATTTGGAAGTACTGCTTGGGTACATATTCCAAAGGCAATCAGAAGAAAGGGACAACAAAAGGCTAGAAAGCTCAGATTTGTGGGCTATGAGCCAGGCTCAAAAGGGTATCGCTTTAGCGATGGAAGTAAAAGGATTGTAATTTCAAGATCTGCTAGTTTTGCAGAACAAAATTGGAACAGAATTGATGCAAATTCTGAAAATGTCTCACTTAGTGACGGTGATCCGCTTAGCGACGGTGATCCACTTAGTGACAATAACTCATTTAATGATGGTGAATCATTTACTGAAGGTGTCTATGTTCAGGGAGGAGAGTCTGAACAAGATATGAAGCCAGAAAAGCTTGAAACACAAGTACAGGCAATGCCACGTAGGTCAGAGCGTAGGAACAGAGGGGTTCCGCCAGACAGGTATTCTGCCAGTAAAGTTAAAGTGTGTAATGTGTGGTATGAGCCAAGAAACTATAAGGAAGTATTGGCATTAGCAAAAGTTGAACAAGAAAAGTGGAAGGAAGCCATGGATAAAGAGATGAAATCCATGGGCGATCATGAAGTGTTCACATCTGTGACTTTGCCACAGGGTACCAAGGCTGTAGGATGTAAGTGGGTATATAAGAAAAAGGTATTACCCAATAATGAAGTACAGTATAAGGCAAGGTTGGTGGCACAAGGTTTTTCTCAATTAAAGAATGTGCACTATGATGAGGTGTTCGCGCCAACTGTAAAAGCTGAGAGCATAAGACTAGCACTGGCATTAGCATCAGCATACAGGCATAGAATTTGGCATTTTGATATAACCACTGCATTCCTCAATGCTGAATTAGAGGAAGAAATTTATATGGTTCAAGCGCCAGGGTATGAAAATAAAAAGCCTAACATGGTGTATAAATTGAACAAGGCTATTTATGGGCTGAAGCAGTCAGCCAGAAATTGGAATATCTGTTTAGATACTGCATTGAAAGGTCTTGGGTTCAAGAGTTGCAAAGCTGATGGTTGCATATACACTGGAAAGTTACAAGGTGGGAATTGTCTACTATTAGCATTTGTGGATGATCTTTGTTTCATTGCAAAGGATGCATCACAAGTTAAAGAATTTGCTAATAAGTTAGAAAAGAAATTTGAATTAAAGAATTTGGGAGAAATAAAGAATTATCTCGGTGTAGAGATACAAAAAACTGAAAAAGGTTATATTCTCAGTCAAAGGAGAAAAATTGAACAATTATTAGAGAAGTATAACATGAAAGATTGTAATATTGCTCCTACACCTATGAGCACAGATTTTTACAATAGTTTGGGTGAGGACAAAAGTGAAGCCTGTGATCAGGAGATATATCACTCTGCAATAGGGAGTCTGTTATATCTGTCACAGTGGTCCAGACCAGACATAGCTTGTGCAGTGAGCATCTTAAGTCGCTTTACTGCTACACCTACAAAGTTGCATTGGATGGGTGTGAAAAGAATTCTCAGGTATTTGAAGGGAACTGTGAATTTGGGTCTTCAAATACAGGTCACTGAAGAATTAAAATTGAAATGTTACGTTGATAGTGATTATGCAAATGATGTAAAAACCAGAAAGTCTAATTCTGGAATTGTAATAATGTTTGGAGGGGCTTTAATTGGTTGGAAGTCCAGAAAACAAACAACGGTTGCTATTTCAACTGCGGAAGCAGAGTTTATTGCATTGTCTGAGTTATGTTCTGAAGTAGTTTGGTATGTACAGTTGTTACAAGATTTAAATGTAAATGTAAATGAAGCTGTAACTGTTTATGAAGATAATGCTGCTTGTATAAAAATGGCAACAGGTGACAGAGTGAAGAACAGAAGTAAACATGTGGACATTAAGTATTGTAATGTCAGGGAAGCTGTAAAAGAAAAATTGATAAGTTTACATCATTGTTCTTCAGAGGATAATTTAGCAGACATGATGACCAAACCATTGGGTAATGTGAATCATGGGAAATATTTAAATCCAATAGGTTTGATGTCTCTCCCAGTAATGAAGGGAGGAGTGTTGGAATATTCATGACTGGGAGAGCCATGTGATTGAGTCAGCCAATCGGGCTGAAGTGTTAATTGAGCATGTCCAGAAACTTAGCAAGAAGAAGGGTGTGGTTTAGTCTGTCCACCATTAAAGCTTGCTGTGAAAACATCTCAACATGTGATCTGAAACAAAGTGTGGTATTGTTAATGTTTTATTCTACTTATAAAGAAGTTATTTGAATCAGCAAAATGCAGTTATCTTTTGAAGCTTCTGATTTATTGCGTAACTCTGACACTTTTTTACTCTAATAAGATCAATAATGGGGTATTAACTTCTGTCAGAAGTTTAATCACAGCTAAATGCCATGCATCTCTGCGGTGTAATGTTTCTATGACTGAAGATGATCACATGAGCTAATTGAATGGCATAATACATACACCACTGACTAAAGTCCCTGCTATTAATTTTTCCAAGGAAATAGCTGTCCCAAACTGCCAATATTCAATATTCAGATTTTTATTATCAGGTGGGGTTAGTGCTCGTCCCAAATAATAAATGTGACTGGTCACAATGATGACAAGTGCTTCAGGGAACTGTTGTGGTTTCAATATGCATTCAGTGAGGAAAAGACTTATCCCACCAAGCAGCCTTAATGCCAGGCCGGTGTGTATGGATGGTGCAGAAAGCACCCTTGGCTCCAACCTCACCTCCTTCCCTCTTTCTTTGCAGTGCCTGGCTCTTGACCAATTGTGTCAGCTCTTAATGATGGGAGAGATTATCCCTGCAGAGTCTTTCATGTTAATTTCCTGCTCTGCCAGGCAAACTGACTCAAACCATCCCAGCTTAAGCTAGAGATTTAACAAGCAGGCGGAAAATTGTCCCCCTGCCTGCCCTTTCCCGGAGCTGAGAGAAAGCTGTTCCTCTGCTGGGCCTCAAGTCTTTGTCCTGGGATGCTTCCGTTTAGTGATTCTGAGCTTTCTGATACAGGACCAGGAATACACTTCCACAGGCAGGGCAGTGTGCAATAAAGACACTTTCAAAACGCTTTCCTAATTATGGATTTATCAACTCTCCACAAGGCTGCTCTCTTGCTTTGCACTCTCTTGGGAAAAGACGGCGGCTTCTTAAGAAACTGCCTAATTACATCTAAAACTGCCAAATTATTGCATTACCCCCAAGAGGGCAGCGATGTACATATCTCTGCAATGTACACCAGGGTGAGACAGCAGCCAGATGTAGGCCCAGAAGAAATGATTATGCATGGGGAGCAAAAAGCCATTTGTCGTTGTGTGCTGAGCAGGTGCCGCATGATCCAGTGGTTGAACACTGGAGTGGAAGCAAAGACAACACAGCTTTTGCCCTTCACTTGCAATGAGTGGGTTTTATTTCTAGGTGCTCGTAAGCAGATCTTCTCTATTAGCTTATTTAAACAGCATGTTCTAGGGATGGGTTCAAACTGTAACCCCCTTTGTTGGTACTGGCAGCATCCAACTACAGGACAAACAGTTGACCTAGAATAAAGTAGATTCGTACCCATTTAAATCATGACAAAAATGTGATAGCATGTGAGCATCATCCCAGGAAGATGTGTGCTTTTACAACTCCTTTATTTCCCAGGCAGCAAAAGCTTCTTGGAATGGAAATTTTGTTTAGCATTGACCTCCCCTTCCTTGGCAGACCCATGGCTAAAGCGGCTGGATTCTGAACTCCCAGAACCAGAAATCAGATTCACACAGGACGGGCATCTTTTTACATCTCTCATTAAACTTTGTGCACTGACAAGCTGGTGCCTCTTTAGTTTATTTGACTGGAGTACGTAAGCCATCTGCAGATTAACTCACCACCTGGACCATTTGATAGATCATTTACCCCAATCTGGTCATGCAGAAAATATACAGTAGATCTATTCTTAATTTGGGGGTGTGGAGGATGACATTGACAAACCAAGCATGTACTGATGGGAAAAGGAGTATGCAATGTGTAAAGAGGAGATCTACACTGAAACTGCCTTGAAGAAGCTAAACAGGTCTTGCCCTAGTCATTGTTTGGAGAGAGGAGGTGCCTTATGAAAGGCTGGATATATGAAATGCTTGTGTGTAATACATTAAAATTGCTCAGTAGGTTTAGTCAGAGTTGAGAAACCACATTCAACACTCCAAATAGCTATCCATGAAACCACTAGCCCAGCAAAGTCTCACTGCTATGTTGTATTGCAATTTTAGTCACAAGGAAAAGCTATACTCTTGAAAGAAAACCACTTCCTAGCAAGAAAAGATTCGTATTCTACACCAGAAATGAACCACTATTCCAAATTGATAATCAGAAATACTATAGCTTGGTGGAGGACTCCTTGTATTTATTAATTTTATATATTTAAAATATACCGCTTTGTAGCTTTAAAAGGATACAACAGTAATAAAATACATGTCAAAACCAAGACACAGCATATATTTAAGTCAGTAATTCTGAACAGAAAATGTCTCTACACATAGAAAGCAACATAAATGTCTCTACACATAGAAAACAATATAGGAACTTGATGGCTCAAAAGATGACCTATTACTTACTATAACTTAGCTGACAAGCTGTACTTGCTTTAACCTATGGGCATTATATCAATATCCTAATTATTATATCTGATTTCTGAAATAACTGCCTTACATGCCTCTGGTTTGTGCTAATGCAAAAGGTACATTCCTAACAGAGCTTCTTTAAAAGTCATCTAAAAGAACTCTCCCCTCCCAATTCTGCCAAGCTTGGCTAAGTAAGAGCATTTACAATAACCCCAAAGGAGGTGCAAATAAGAGAGTCCAGCAGTGCTAACAGAGACCAGCACTAGTGGATTTATTGGCTGTCAAGAGGACTAGATTCCACTTCTAAATACAGAGGTGCCCTGGCAACTTCTGTCGTTAAACTCCTTTCCCTGCAGTGTATCCTGTGCTTTTATAAGCAGGACCACTGTTATTTTATAAGTTCAAACAAAAGCCTTGCGAACAGAGAACTGGCATTGGAATGAGGATCTCTCTACCTTCTAGTTGAAAAGTAGGAGTAAGACTTACTGGTTAAATAGAAGAAAAGATGCTGGGTATCCTTGGTGCTATACATAACTATTTCTGCAGCCCATCCGGTTCACCTTTCTGCTCACCATAGAAACCAGGGCCTTTTCAAAATTATTGGAGGAAGGAAATTACAGGGAGCTGGTTGATGAGACGTGAGGACAAGAAGAGGCCACATGAACTGAAGGGGAACTACGGAGGTTTGGGTTGTGGGTGGTACAAGGGACACAACTGTTTACTAGATAACAATATTTAGCACACAGCTGAGTGGTCATAGTCAGCCAAGAAGGATGTTGTCAGTCAGAAGCACCCATGTGTTATGTTGTGAGAAATATCAATTAAAGATAAGCAACAGGAGTCAAGAATAACAATAAAAACAGATTTATTACTCTTTGCGCAAAGGTTCTCCATTTTGGACAGAAGATACCAGTTCTGACTCAAATAGAGGCAAGACTATTATTCAGGAACATGGTTTAAATACAGAACATGGTTCCACCTTACTCCTCCCATTCTCCTCCCATTATATCGTCCAACCTCCCATTATATAACATCCTAACTCAGTGTTTTCTAGCTTGGAAAAACCCTAAAAGTTATCCATCACCCTGACAGCTGCACACTTCCTCTACCTATGTCATCTTTGTTCTTTTCCCATACTCTTTTTCTACACAACAGCAAAACATTTCCGTGTAACACTTCTTCTTAGTACAATCTCAGCATAATTCTATATCCTGTTTATGAGGGCAGTGAAAAGATAGCTGACATACATTTTGTTACACAATATAATTTGTCATTACAGATGGATTTAAAATGGTTGTGCTATGGCTCTTATTACAAGTCTTATTTTACAAGAATAAAGTCCTATTTCTCACATATGTGAATCCAACTACCTAAGAGTTTGTAGCTTAGCATGGAACTAGACAACTCCGGCTTGGGATGTACAGTATTGCTATGGCTTAGCATGGTCAGGTGGACCAGGTGGAAATAGAATACATTATAGGCTCTGAGGAGCCCCAACGTTATGAAACCTTGCACATTGCTTCCCATTGATGAATGGAGTAGTGACATTTTGTGAGTGATTCTGAATGCTCCCATCCTTTTTCATGAAGACTTGTAAAATTGCAGATCTTGCTGGAGGTGGGTGTCACACAAGTAGCCACAATGTAATATTTTGGTTGAGTTTAATCTTCCTCTTCAAAGCCAAATGTAAAGAAAACTTACAAGTCAGATTTACTCAGGCTAGCGCATTTGAAGTTTTAAGTGTTGAAAGGAGCAAAAAGATTAAATGGCAGAGCATTTTAACTTATTTACCGCTCCATAGCACTTTACAGCATCTCTGATTGGTTTACTGTCAGCATATTGCCCCCAACAATCTGGCTCCTCATTTTACCAACCTCAGAAGGATGACAGACTGAGTCAACCTTGAGCCAGGCAGGATCGAACTCCTGGCTGTGGGCAGAGCCAGCCTGCAATACTGCATTCTAATCACTGTGCCACCACAGTTCTATGGTGCTGTTTTTTTAAAAAAAAGATACAGGAAAGGAAGTTCATACAGCTTCCCATACACTGCTGATATGAATTGTGAGATGAGAGGCATATAAATTTAGTATATAATAATAAGAAATATATTTGGTCATCTCAGTGAGGTCCTGGATAAAAGAAATCACTGAAAGATTATCTGCAAACTGATCACTTGCGAGAGTTTGTCCCACACCTCCCCCCCTTTCTTCCTCCCCCAAAACACAAGGAAAAGCCACTTCAATGTTCAAATTTCAATTTTGTCAGGAAAACACACATTCCCAAAGTCGATGTCTTCTTCTTTGCCTCAAGGCCTTAGTTTATTCTTAAATGTCTGCTTCCTAGGAAATTACTTTATCAATAGGTTATTACTGTTTTCTTTCATCAGACTGAGAGATTTATGTGACTTATTTAATTTAATCTTAGCATGTGGTATGAACCTAGGCTCGCCTAATTACCAATCATGGCTCAGTACAATGTATAAAGCTAATATTAAACCTCACTATACACAGATTTTTTTAAAGGTTATTATGGATGATTGTAACTCCCTTAATGGTTTTAGTGTTCTGAGTTAGACTGATGATTGTATTCTTTTAATGTAATGATTTGAATTCATTTTACTACTTTGATAAACAAACAATTTAGTTTCCAAGCCTGCTTTATAGGAGAAGATAGTTGAATCTTATGCACGGTCACCAAGCAACCTGACTTTTCCCCCCTGTTAATTGCATCTATAAAAGTAGAAAATGCAATATCCTTTTACCCAAATATCTCAGTTGTTTTATTTTGTGGAAACTGTGCAAATAGAAGATACAGAACATTTATATGTACATGTGTGAAATGTTTCATTCCAGCATACAGACATTACCATGTTGTGTTTGATCTAAAGATACCGGTAGTACTTGGTAATTTATCTCTTAACATGAGTTGTACAGCAATACTAGCACAACTTGGTGCTGGGAAACTTTGGCATACTTGAATTTCTTACGACAGACGAGATTATCGGCTCCCCAAACAATCTCAGTTTTCCCCTCTCTCTTTACCCATCATCCTGGGCAGCCTTGCAGCCACTGCAGCTTTCCTGGGGCAAGCAATAAGTCCTAGGAATATCCAGCTTTGCATTCAAGAGCAAAGCCACTCCTCTAGACCAATGTTTCTCAACCTCAGGAACTTTAAGCTGTGTGGACTTCAGTTCCCAGAATTTCCTAGCCAGCCATGCTGGCTGGGGAATCTGGGAGTTGAAGTCCACACAGGGTTGAGAAACACTGCTTTAGACAGATCCCATCTGGCCCCTATTCCAAAACAATATTCACTGAACTCATTTTGAAAAATGACTTCTTTTCTCCATGCACACATAGGCTCTTTACCCAATAGGCCTGGAGGTTTAATGTTTAACACAACAAGAGGTTGGTAACTTCAACCTTGTAAAATGACTACTAAAGAACTATTGGGCTGTTAAAGCATTAAAACAATTTGTAACCACAATTACCGTATTTTTCAGAGTATAAGATGCACCTTAGTTTTGGGGGGAGGAAAATAGGGAAAAAATCTACCTACCAGGTATTCATCTGGCTAGCGTCCTTAGTCTGTTCAGCTTCAGCACATTATTTTATCCCCTGGTTAGGGCTGAAAAAACTATTCTTCAAAGGGAGTAGGAATGAAAACAAGCCTGCAAAGACTTAGGGCTGAAAAAAAACTTCGGACGGAGTAGGAAGCCAGGAAGATCGTTATCACCTTGTTAGGGCTGGGGAAAAAAAGCTTCAAAAAAGCTACATTCGGAGTATAAGACGCACCCAAATTTTCAGCCTCTTTTAGGGAGGAAAAAGGTGCGTCTTATACTCCGAAAAATACGGTAATATTTTTTCTGTTTGCAGAAATAAAATACCATATGGCTAATATGGTATGTATCACAGAGAACAGATCTGTTTCATTCGAATGGCAATCATTGTTCTAAACAATAGAACTGGAGCAAAACATATGAATTTTCCTCTTCCTGGAAACACCAAAATGTACAGTACTCCCCTCCAGAAACCCCTAGCATGGCTTACTTCCGAGTATCAAGCCATGGCCTGATTGAATCACCAACTTTCAGATTTGCATATTACCACTCTTTCCTCATGGGCAGCCCTTCCATTTGGGGGTAGAAATTTCCATTTGTTTGCCATTATCTCTAAAGTTATGAAATCGGGGTCTTATTCTGGTTTGCATAACAAACACAAACCATCACTTTTTTTATTCAAACTGTAAAAGCAACTGAAGTGCTGCTTGAGCCTATCAGCTCATTTACAAGTGTCAGAAAGGATAAAAAGGATCCTTGGCAGAATGGGCAGAACATTCACCAGAGCGTCCTTAGCGAAGGCTACCGAGAATATATATTGTTTCATATTTAAACAAATTACGCGTTTCTCAACCTTGGCAGCTTTCAGATAGATGGACTTCAACTTTCAGAATTCCCCAGGCCAGTGTGATTAATCCACTGTTTCTCAACTTTGGCAACTTTAACATATATGGGCTTCGACTCCCCAAAACACAGAAATTATGAAGAACAACTAGTTCTTGACTTATGGCCACAATTGGGACCAAGACTTCTGTCGCTAAGTGACGCAGTTGCTAAGTGAGCCATCACATGACTGTGCCCAATATTATGACCTTTTTGTCATGGTCATTAAGCAAATCATCATGGTTGTTAAGTGAATCTGGCTTCCCTCATGGACTCTGCTTGATAGAAGTCAGCAGGGAAGGTCAGAAATATCCATCAAGGTGAACCCAGGGACACTGCAACCATCATAAATACATGCCAGTTGCCAAGCCCCTAAATTGTGATCATGTGACTGTGGGGGCGCTGCAATCATTGGAAATTCAAGGACCTGTCATAAATCACTTTTTTTCAGTGTCATCGTATTTTCAAACTGCTGCTAAACAAATGGTTGTAATGATGCCAGGAGTTCTTTTCTCACCCTTAGCAGGAGAAAGAAGAACATTTGTAGTTCAACAGGACATTCTTCCTTGTTTTCCTTAATGTTTTTCAATGATGCTTACCTCTTCTTTATCCTCAACTTTGTGCTCAAAAAGGGGAAATCCCTGTTTACCTTTATTTACTATTTACATTTGCCTCATAAATGCATCAGGCTGTTTCCTGTGTACTTCCTGTCTTTGCTCTGAATATGCTGAGCTCTTTTAATCACCCCTATTTAATCCCCTAAAACCCCTTAAATTATCATTATTTTTTGAATCTCTCTAGATCTCTTCTCATTTGATTACAATTCTGTCTCCCTAAATTGGGAGTTCAGGATATCCCAGAAACCAACCGATGCTGGATAGTGTGTGTGCTTTGCCCTCGATGGATGAGTACAGACACAAGATCCTTAAGAGGGCTCTTCATGTTTTTAATCTCAGTATTGAACAGTCTCTGCAAAAATCTTGAGTTTTCTGTTTTCGCTTGTTCCTTGAATAAAGTTTCCGGCCTATGAACAAATACTAACCATTAAAGAGAAAGGGCATTAGAGACAATCTTATGTGGAACCAATTTGATCCAATCACCATATGAATTTCTCCTCATTCTTTCAGTGATATGACACCTCTGAATAATTAAGTAACTAAATACAACTTGAGATACAGCAACTTTTTCAAGCGCCAAAGATCTCCTACATGAGACCCAATTCTGCCTTCTTATGATAATCATATTTTCTCTTTTCTTCTCCTTTTTCTCCTTCTTTCGGCTCCAATTCTGCCTATTTTCCACTCGAAGATCAGCATCTGCAGTCTATAGCAGTCCAGCCCCTGCTGCCATAGGAAGAGCAAGAGACTGGGAGGAAGGCTGCCCCACAGGTGAGTGGGATGTTCTGGCCGTGGAGTGCAGAAGGCAGAGCTTTTTTTCTAACTGGATGCAACCTCTCTTTCACTCCTGATGCACTTGATGGTTCAGCCTCTGAACTTGAGTGTCTGCCTGCCTGCCTGCCCTCTGGTCTGTCTCTCATATTCTCCCTGTCATCGTAGGCAGCAACTGGGTCAGGAAGAAATAGAAGATTGGGTGAGGTTGGATGAAATCAAGCAGAGGGGATCCTGAAAAATGAGACAGCCAGGAAAAAAAAAGGGATACATGCTTAAAAATAACTAAAAACCATCCCTGAGAGTTTTGAGTGTAAAAGAGATTCTAGGGAGACAGGCAGGCAAGCAGGCAGATAAGGAGGCTACTGAATGGGCCTATTTCTCTCCAATCCAGAATGAGGCCCTCTCCAGTCTTGGGCCTTCCTCCCAAACCTTCCTATCCCTGATAACCTGGGCTTGGAGGACTCTGGGGCAGAGGCTATTTTGTGTTCTGCATTTGTTCACCGCCTAGCACAGCATGGCTTTAAGCCGAAGCAGGCCTGCTCTGTAATAGAAACAGTAATGTCACCATCATGCTGGGACTAATTCTCACTCCCTCTGACTCTATTTGCACAGGGCCACGCACAGATCAATAGAAGCCAATGTTTTTGCCGACTGATAAATTATCCTCTCACAGCTTAGAGCAACAGCCAAGGTGTAACCCTTTATCCACCCAGTGCGTTGATCTTAATCTGGATCCCGGTCTTCTAGCCTTCCGTAAGGAGGTAGGATTCAAACATTCAGTGGGTTAGCGCAAGCCAGGTTCCTACTCCTCTTTCAATGTTATTGAATACCACAAACAATAACCAGCAGTCCTAAGCCTAATTCTTAGATGGGCAATCAATAGCTGGGCAATCCAGGTTTATGTTAAACCAAGGGCAAACTATACAGTGCAACCTTAATCACCCCATTTTCTGTTTCCTGAAGCTGTCGTGCTGTAATCTCCAATATTTATCATTATCATTTGTATCACAAGGCTCACATATCATGAAGCGAACAGCCAGACTTCTGTCTTTTTATGATTTCCAAATTCCTCTGATGTAGTTCTTCTGGGTAAACCAGTACTCCAGAGATTCTGCATCACCCAAGAATCCATTATGACATTTTGTCAGCCAGCCAAGAGCAAAACTGAAATGCACAGATTTGTCGTCTTTGACAATTCAATGTCGTGACTGCATGCATATCTGAATAGTAAGCTTACTGTGTCCATCTATGGTCCCTCTAGACTTATTTCTATTCCTGACATGCCTCCTTATCTATGGAACTGCGTAGTGGCAAAGCGGCATAACCAGATATTCCAGTTCCATCAATCATAGCCCGATTCTGTCAGCCTACAGTTTGGGATCAGCATCTGCAAGATGATGAGAGGGCTAACTACCTTAGCCTCAGATTCCATCTTCCACCACTCTACCTGGGCGCTTTTAAAGAAATTTTACACAATTTTCCATCATGATACCTAGAGTATATCTATCATGAATTAGAAAGCCATTTAGATTTACGAAAAATTTTAGATATCTCCAACCTCCTCTACTTTCATTGTCTAATGAAAATAAGCTCCCTTCAGCTTTCATCTGCATGGCACACAGGGTGTTGAACCAGGGGTAAAATTCAAAAATTTTCCTTACCAGATCTGTGGGCGTAGCTTGGTGGGCATGGCAGGGGAAGGATACTGCAAAATCTCCATTCCCACCCCACTCTGGGGCCAGCCAGAGGTGGTATTTGCCGGTTCTCCAAACTGCTCAAAATTTCCGCTACCGGTTCTCCAGAACCTGTCAGAACCTGCTGAATTTTACACCTTGTTGAACTCTATGATAAAATTGTTGCCCTTGATTCTTCTATTTCCTTTTGGTAGCAAACTGGAGTTCACTGCTAAAACATCCATGCGTCTATACAGCTGATAGAAATCTACATCTGCTGGAAAACTTTTTAACGGTACTACAAAGTTCAGCTGAGCTCCAATAAGATATCTGCATTTTGGCAAGAATGGGAATAATCTACATATTCTTGTACAGACTTCAGATGACAATGGAAGTCAGAATTGGATTGGGGCTATAGGGTCCCCATTATTATTTTTTGTATTATTTTCTAGTTGCTGCCTTCTCTTCCTCCTTCCCTTTTTAATATTACTATAGTCCTACACATGCTGTTCGCTTTTTCATGAGAAAAACACATTGCGCAATATTTCCAGGAAATTATGGAAACTATTCCAAGATTTGTTCACTGAATACAAATAGCTCATTAAGATACCCAATAGGATGTAAGCAAAGTGGGCATTGTTATTATTTTCTTCCTCTATTAATATGTGTCATTTTGCAAACTGGGACTTCATGTTGTAAAGATGAAGCTAGACATGACATGAAGTTGCATCTCTTTGTTCCAAAGATCTGTGGGGTGTCGTTTTCTTTTTCTTTTTTTTAAAACAAAGAATAATTTCTAAATCTGAACAGATACACAAGAGAGAGAAAGGGCTAATTCTTCTGTTCTTGATTGCCAAATAGGTTTTCTTTAAAGAGGAAATGATCAAAGCTCCCGTTTTTCTTAAAATCGGGTATAATATTTCTATATTTGCTTTGGGACTCTTTGTTGGGAGCTCTGAATGCATCCTCGCACACTCCGACTATTATACACACATTCATCTAGAGAGGAAAGATCTCATCCTCCCCTCGTCTGCAAGCAACTCTTCCTGGCAGACTGTCAGGAGCACATGCTCCCCTCTGGGGAAAAAACATGTCAGCATTTTACACCTCAGCCCACCGAATCAGCTGCTAGCCACTGAGGGCTGCACAGGCAATGGGTGAGCGATACATGGTCCATCTGGGCTTTGAATTAAGTTAATTTAAGAAGAAGAGGAAGCTCATGGCAAACCATCACATCTAGCTTGGTTCTAAGTACTGTATAAACTAAAATTTAGCTTGCAACAATTGAATTAATGGCACTGTGGAAATTAGACAGCTGGTGTCTCCCTAGATTTTGCCAGTCTTTCTTAAAATATGATCCAAGGACCCCGTGTGTGTGTGTGTGAGTTCGATCCTAGGTAGAGGCAGATGTAAGGTTCTCCTGCTAGGGCAGGGGGTTGGACTAGATGACCTGCAAGGTCCCTTCCAACTCTGTTAATCTGATCTGACCCTCGCACAGGTCTGTGAAATCAAAATTATTGGCCGGATATTGAAGATGTCAAAAGAATGTCATTCTTCTTCTTATTTCTATTTCTTTTTTAAAAAATAAGACTTTTTTTCAGGAAAAATATTTTATGTTAATATCTAATGGGTTTAATACTGTTATTCTTGCATGATTCAATCAATATTCTACAAATGCAACATTTTTCATTTTTAATAGGGTAAATATTGATAAATTTAGCCTATACAGACAAAAGCTCTTTTTGGGGTCCTCCATAAGTTTTAAAAGTGGGAAGAGGTCTCAAGAGAAAGCAGTTTAAGAAACACTCTTACATATAAATACATATCCTGTAGATAGGAAAACTATTATAGGAATGGCTGTCCCTGGAAACTGGAATTGGAGCATAGTTGATTTAGAGATCTATTTCAAATATGTTTCTACAGTGCCAAAATAGTGGGCAGTTTTCCAGTCCTTTTATTATCTTAACCCAATATAGCCCCATTCAATAATGGATTCGTATAGCGAAGGAAAAGAATTTTCTAAATTTAAACTTTGGACTTTATTATCTAAGAGTTTTTCAAATTCTCAACCTAGTGACTGAAACTATTATTATTTTGGCTTCCACTGACTCAATGGCTTTGAATACATTTCAATGGGTGCTCAACAATGGTTTCCTTGCTTCTTTGTTCCAGCTATCCCTGGAAAAGCCCTGGAGATAAACTGAAACCATCTCAGTGTCTAGCACAGCAGAGACAGGTGATCCCATACCCCCTGGCATTTTGTTCAAAAACACTGGGGGGGACAACAGGTTATCTATTCTAGTAGTCAGACCTAATTTGAAAATCTACAAGCTTCTGTCATATTTCAAAGCTGCCTAAAAGCAGCTTCCACATGGTAAATACCCCTTTTCCTTCCTCCTTTTTCTTCAGTTTATCACCCTCCCTGATAAAAAAGATTGGAGAACTTGAATAGCAATAGCACTTAGACTTATATTACAGCACTCTCTGAGCGGTGTACAATGTCAGCATATTGCCCCCAACAATCTGGGTCCTCCTTTTATCGATCTTGGAAGGATGGAAGGCTGAATCAATCTTGAGCCAGTCAGGATCAAACTACTGGCTGTGGGCAGAGTTTGCCTGCAGTACTGCATTCAAACCATCACCACGATTGCGTACTTTATATTGTTAAACCATAAATCTTTAGAGTTATGCTGAGCACTCTTTCTCAAGGCAACACGCTGCTTCTAGAAGGAACCAATATGCCATTATAGTTATACAGAAAACATCCCTGGCTTGCACCAGCAATCCCAGACCAGAAGGAAAGCTGTCAGAGTCAGACTACTGAGAAGCAAGCAAGCAAGGCAGGAACTGAGATTACCGTTTGTCTTTCCATCTTAGCCCAGAGACTGGTCAGGTAGCAGAAAGAAAGCAGAGGTGGTGTTCAGCTGGTTCGGACCGATTCGGGAAAACCGATAGTTGCAACCTGCGGGTGGGCCTGCCCATCCGCCTGCCCGCAATCCTGTCCTATATCGCTATGTTTTTTGACACCGCACGCATGCGCAGACGTAGCATGCGAGTGAATTGCCGTGTTTTTTGATGCAGCATGCATGTGCGCAAGGTGTGTGCACGAGCAAAGCGAACTCACATTTTTGATTCTGGGTGAACTAGTTGTTAAATTATGTGAAGCCCACCTCCGAAAGAAAGCATTTGCTTGGTGGAATACTTTTTGCAGATGCTGCTACGAGTATTCTAACATCAACAGTAAATTCTACTTTTTCTATATGGAACAAGCTAGAACATAGTTTACAGATTTATTTATTTTTTGTGCTGCTAATTGTATAATTTTAATGCATGTGTGCATGTGTGCGTGTGTATATATATATATATATATATATATATAGAGAGAGAGAGAGAGAGAGAGAGAGAGAGAGAGAGAGAGAGAGAGAGAGAGAGGGAGGGAGGGAGGGAGGGAGGGAGGGAGGGAGGGAGGGAGAGAGAGAGAGAGAGAGAGAGAGAGAGAGAGAGAGCAAATTACCCAGAGCTGGTGACATATAAGTTCACAGATAAATAAAATACAAGTGATACTTGCTATAGTTGCTCAAAATAGCTCTTGCTATTTTTAAGTATTTTACTATTTCAATCCTAAATTCTGATTTCCCTCACTTGGGAAGCTGGTATTTTGGAACCTTTTTAGTTGCACAGTGAAGTTTTGTGCAGTTGGCATTTTTACCTTTTGATATTAGTGAAGAAATATAACTAGGGCACAGGGATCCATACACTGTGAACGGTTGTATGCCTTTGAAAACTATAGATCAGAATAAAACAGCTAGTTTATGTTATTATTATTTCAAAAGTATTTTTTAAAGAGTTGGAAGTAGTTGAAGGAAATACATCTCACAAGTCAAAACAAAACAAAAGCCATCCCCCACCAGTGGCAGATGGTCTATTTGTAGGAAAAAGTCAAAATGCTGTTGCATACCAGCCTGGCTCTAAATGATTTCAGACTGAACTACTTTAAAGATTATCTGCTCCCACAGCAGGGGTGGGTTCTAACTTACCTCACCGCCAGTTCGCTTCTTCCCGCGTTGCGAAGCTGCACATGCATTGCGTGCCGTGTGCCACATTGCGTGCCGTGTGCCGCATGAGCAAGCGTGCACACAATGCGCAGTGCCAAAAACCAAACTTCTGCGCATGTGCAGAAGCAAAAAACAGCTTCTGCGCGTGCGCAGAAGCCAAAAACAAGATGGTGGCACCTATGGCGCCATTAGAGACGGTTTGGGGGCATGGCCAACCAGCGATCGCTCACGGTTCAGTGAGCAGGGAGAAATTCCCGCTACCGGTTCTAAAGAATCGGTCCGAACCGGGAGCAACTCACCTCTGTCCCATAGGAACCTGTGAGGATTTCAACATCACCCCTGGGGTCCCCTCTCTTTACACACCTGTTTTCAGAGCTTTCAGGGGTGGTATACTACTAGGGAAATTTCCTTGGGTGGGGTCTATACTTTTAGTCCCTCCGGAGAAAACTTAGGTGGAGTCAAATCTTTTGACATCAATTAAAGGCTTTTTTTTTAATTTTCTAGGTTTTTCAAAGTACTAAGTGAATTTGGTTTTATCTGTTTTTGCCACTTTATACACCCACGGTCCTGTTGTTTTATTTCTTTTTCTTTTGGTTATCGATTTTCTTGTTTTAATAGGGTTTGTTTTGTTGACTGCCCTGTAAGCAGCAATTCTGCACAAGGTAGGGCATTACCCACATTACATTGCATCCACCATCTTTGGTGGCAGCATTTAAAATCCATTATGCAGAAAATTATATCAAATCCACCCCAGGTCTCATTCTCAGAACCAGAACTTAAAGAGTTACATTCTAATAATTAAAACTTGGTTTCCCTTTTGTTCTTTAAACTCTGTGACCAAACAAAGGTGCCTTTTTTCTTTTGTTATTGTTAGGTTTACTTTGTAAGAGTAGATCAAGCTAGAAACACATTCAACATTGAAGTTTTTAAGACCATTCAAAATTAGGGTGCCCAGATGTCCTGATTTTATCAGGATTGTCCTGATTTTTAGAAGCTTGTCCTGATTCTGAAAATGTCCTGATTTTGTCCTGAAATTAGAGTTCCCATCCTGATTTGTCCTGAACTTTTGTAAAATTTTAGGATAATCAAGATGAACGTTAAATGAAAGTACGTTTGCACTACTTGTGTTTTAGTTCAATCGCTTCATTTTCAGGCAAATTCTCTTATGTATTGTTACAGAAGATTTCGTGTGCATTTTTGGTGTGTAATATTTTAATGCTTTCTTTCAGGGTTGTGATAAACTATTTAAAATACTGTAAATGTTTTCTTAGTTTAAAGTGAGCAGTCGTGTAATAAAATTGTGGTTTTATTTTATTTACTTTCGCCCCCGAGGCACCTCAGGAGCCTGCAAAGCCAGCTTGGGGGAGGGGGGAAAGAAAGGGGGCGAAGGGTCCGCCGATCCTGTGCCCGTCAAAGCGAATCCAGGCCAAAAGCATGTTTCCGCCCAAGTAAGCCTCCATGTGTGCATGCGCGCCTGGGCCGACCTCCCTTTAAAACAAGCGAAGGGCTGCGGAAGAGGTGGCAGCTGGGCTTGAAATCCTCCAAAATCTAGGTGCGTGTTATACTCCGAAAAATACGGTACTTTATTACTATAATATGGCTACAAAAAGGAAAAATCTTTACCGAGAAGAATATTCTAAAGATTTTGATGGTATTAAAAAGAGTAGAAAAGGTGACACTTTTGCATTCTGTTCATATTGTTCATCGAACATTGATATTGGAAGTATAGGCGCCCCAGCCATTTCTAGACATTGTGGTACAAAACTTCACGATGAAAATTCAAAATCCAAGAAGTCAACCGCTGAAATAGGACAGTTTTTTGTCAGTAAAAATGTGCGGTATCTAAGAAGACGTCAGCTGCAGCTGCATATCACATGGGCGTTCATTCACTTTCATTCAGAAGTAATGAATGTGCTAACAAACTTTTGACAATAATCTTTCCAAATTCTGAAATAGCCAAAAAGTTTTCGTCATCCTACACAAAGTCGCAGGCTATAATTTGCAACATCTTAACGCCAAATTCAGTAAAAGAACTACTCAACGAATTAGGAGATGGCTATTATTCTATTGCTACAGATGCTTCCAACCATAAAGAAATAAAAAAAATTCTGATTATTATTCAATATTTTTCAGTGGATGGTTTGGCTGTAAAACTGTTAAGATTTTGCTAATTTACCAGGTGAAACATCTGACATTATATTCGTATATTTAAAAAGTTGTTTGCAAAATAACAATCTTGATCCGGCAAAATTAGTAACCTTCAGTGCAGACAATGCTAATGTGAATTTCGGCGGTGCTAGTCAACAAGAGCAGAATAACGTTTTCGCCAAACTAAAAACCTTGAAGTCTAAATTAATTGCTGTTGGTTGCCTGACGCATATATGCCATAATGTGGCAAAAAAAGCATGTGAAAGATTATCACTGGATGTAGAAATGCTGTTGTTCAAAATTTTGAGCTATTTCAATGGGTTTACTCTGCGGCATGAGAAGTTCAAGGAATTTTGTGAATTCATTGAAATTGAATATATGACTTTCCCAACACATTCACATACTAGGTGGCTGAGCATGCTACCACTTATTGAGCAACGATTCAAGTGAAATTTATTTCTTGTTTCTTCAATGTGTCTTACAATTATTCCAGCAGACTACATTGACCCTGGAAAAGAAAGATCTACTTCTACCAGAAATGATAGATGCCATGACTACTTTTCAACAAAAGATGCAAAAACGACTTCAGCAAAACTTTTTTGGTGCGATTACAGCTTCTAAGCTACTAGATTTAGACGATCCAGATTTGGCCAATCAACTTAAAGGCGAATTCATAGACTTTTATACAACAGCTATTAATTATATTGATAAGTGGTTCAACTTGGACAATTATCCTTGCTCAACTGATTGGCTGATGTTAAAAGCTAGTATTAAATATGATGAAGTTCAAAAGTCAGCTGAATATTTATTGCCAGATATTGCCATGAAAGATTCATTGTTTGATGAAACTAGGGAGTTGAACTCGTTGCTAGAAGCCTCTTCAGACGAATTTAATAATTTGCCGATTGATAAAAAATGGTCCACTTTATTTCAAAGCAACAAATTCTTTGATCTGAAAATTCTAGTTAGCATAATTTTTTCAATTCCTACGTCAAACGTGGCTGTGGAAAGAGTATTTTCCCTGTGCAAGAAGCAGTGGACAGACGATCGAAATCAATTGGATGTTAAAACCATGAAATGCTTGCTTCAAATTAAAAAAAATCATTCTTTTTCATCATGTGGCGAAATGTATAAAAAGATTTTGGGCGACGAAAATTTGCTGAATAAGATATCATCTAATAGTAAATACGTGTGAATATGATGTTTTATTGGCTTTGTTGGATTAATAAACATTATCTTGAGAAGTGCTATTTTAAAAAAACTGTCCTGATTTTGGATCCAAGGTATCTGGGCACCCTATTCAAAATACCCAGGATCCATTACACCTGAAGACTGAAGGCATTTAGGAGTAATGTACTCCCTTTAAATGCAGTATTAGGAGTCCAACTTTCTGAGAAATAAACATGGTATTGGAGCAAGAGAAAATGACAGTATTAACATACATACGCATATGTATGATACATTGTTTTGAGCTTGACTGACACCCAGACTCTAGAAGTAACCCCTGCATACTTGAAATATTTTCATTTGAAAATGCTTGTATGTGAGTCATTTTGCACATCATTTATACCGGTATTCTAATCCTTTTAAATTAGAGATACGAAAATATCTTGAGCCTTTTACAAAGCATGCATACTGTTCTGTTCTGTTGCATGACAGAATTTTTCTTGACTATTGTTCTCAAAGTAAGCTTGTAAATGGACCCTCTGGGCTGAGATCTGGGGGAAGCTTGCCAGAAACACAAACACAAACCTTGAGATGATACATTACCATGTAGAATTTAACACACAACAAATGATGAGCAACCCTCCCCATTCTAAGGCAGGTTATGACCTCAGAAGTCGCATCCAGATGTTACACTGCAATCATCTGCAGTGAGAATCCATTGCATCCACACAAAATTTCCTATGCGAGGGAGGGGAAACTGTATTAGTGTGGTTCCTGCTCATGTGGCAACTTCTGCAAATATGTAAAGGCCTCCCCTCTGCAGTCAATTATGCCATGTCTATAGAGGCAGACTTGTCAGTGATGTCACCAAAATAACTTAGGAAGCAGAGGGACTGCTATCATTTCTATCTATCATTTCTGAGATCTACACAGTGCAGTGGACTGTATTTCCTGAGCTGCGCTACAGGATACTCCAGTTCAGTGGTGGGTTCCTACCAGTGCGGTCCACTCTATAGCACCGGTAGCAGCCTGCTGGTGACGTCACAGTACCGGTGCGGTCGGTTGCTGGTGCCTGGGTGCCGCCATTTAAAAAAAAAATTGTTTACATTTTTTAAAAAAAATTTCTTCTGCGCATGTCCAGAAGCGCTGCCTTCCTACCCGACAGTGAGTCCAAGCAGGGGAGGATGGCTGAGGGAGTGCGTGAGACGCTGAAAGAACGGGCGGCAGGAGCTATCTCCATTCCCCTCCCTTCAGCAGTCTGAGAAGCCACAAACGCGTGGTGATGATCCTAGGCATTTTCGCACGTTTGAGGCTTCTCGAGCTGCTGAAGGGAGGGGGAATGGGCGGCAGGAGCCTAGGATCATCGAATGGGGAGAAGCATTCAGGCTGGACGGAGCCTCCTAGAAGAACCGCTGTCACGGTCTTGCTACTCCCGCTGCAGGGGGCTGCGTTGCAGGTGGGCAATGCCCCCCTGCATCTCCGGCTCCTGCCAAGCTCCTGAGGCCCACGCCCACCCGGTCACATGGCTGGCAAGCCACACCCACAAAATAAGCCACACCCACAGAGTGGTAGTAAAAAATTAGGAACCCGCCTCTGCTCCAGTTATAATCCTTCTACTATAGATATGAGTTTATACACAAAGGAGTTGAAAAAAAAATGCTTCCTTTTCAGACCATGGAATGAAGAATCGAAAATTGATTTAGTTCTTTAAAGGCTATGGACCATTGCACACATTATTTCACACACACACCCATACACATATAATCCTAATATGGGGGAGGGAGGGGAGAATATTACATTGTCATTTCAAATCAGGCAAGTGTCTATGTCACTATTATTATGCTTATCTGGAAGTGACTTCCAAAAATCAGAAAAAAATAGACAAATGTGTGATTCACACACAATGGTGTAAACAAGTAGGCATATTTTTCCTTGTATTTTTTTTCCTGGGGGTGGGGGAGGAAGGGACATGACCCTAATTGGTTTGCACATGCATTTTTGTTTGGGGCAGAAGATCTTTGAGGAACAGGTTGATTTATCACTGTGTACAGGATTTGTCAGCATGAAGAATTCTGCCCGAGGAAATACCTTTTTTTTCTCCATGTAGACGCTGTTGATTTATCAAGACATCAGGACATGTCCTTTTATTATTAAAGTAGGCTCCTTAGAGAAATTAAAGAGATGGCCATCAAACAAGGTCCTCTCCCCATGCATACATGATGTGTTCCTTTCTTTTCTGGCCTTTGCCGATACCCAGGATCCCCGAAGAATGTATTCACAAAGGCTCCCTTTGAGAGCAGGCACTTTCTGGGCTGGGCGATGCTCCTGTTTAGTCATCCTGGGCATAGGATGTTTCTCTGTGGAGCCAGACAGGCCTTTCCTTTACCCAAGGGCAACGCTGGAGTTTGTCTTATCCTCTTATTCTTGGCAGCTGCTGCAAAACCCATTCCTTGAAGAAAAATGCTTAGTGACAGACACAGCGTTACATTGGTAGAGGCAATCTAAGCGATTTCAAGGCCAGCCTAGATAAAATGGGAGAAGAATGTTTCTCAACTGTTTCTGAGTGAAAAATGCATCACCAGAACAATGTTAAAGAGAAATCGACCAGTGTTGCTTTGCTGTTCAGTCAGGAAAGCAGTTTTTATGGCCAGTTACAGTTTTGGAATTTGCCATGTCTGTCACTCACAATTTCTCCAATTTTCTTAGGAATTTATTTGGAGACCAAACTCTCAATAAAGAGAAATATTTAAAATCTCCTCCAAAATTGAGATAATCCGTCTAAGACAACAAATCCTTCTGTTGTTGTCCATGGACACTTTCCACCCAAGTGCAAAAAATAAAAAAAGTTGGCTTCCCACCATTTTGATAAAGAGAAAAACAAAACATTGAAAACAGAGCACAAAGCCTAAAATATAATTAACATAATTTAACAGCAAAAGGTACCCTCCCCCAAATTCCATCCACATCTAGTCATAGTCCTTTCTCCTGAAGAAAATAGTAGCTGAGAACCAGCACAGGAACAAGAAATACTAAATTTAACCATAATAAAAATAAATGATCATTGCATTGAGCAAGAGCTAATAATTGTATGCTAGCAAATTTGCAGAAAGATGAACTAGCAAAGACAAAAAGAACAGAGTTAAACACATACACTCCCAAGCCAACCATATTTTTTTTCATTCAGAATTGCTGGAAAGATTTTCCTGAAAATGTCATCTCAGTTGCATTGTACATAGGAATAGGGAGCTTTATGCGTACCATAGCAGTAAATGTGGGCACTCTCACAAAATGGCTGCCAGGATGAATGTAGTCAGAAAATACTGATTTAATGGAAAGTAAATTGGTAAAACCTGTTCCCCACTATTTCTCTATCCCTATTAGGAATCCTGTAGCACTTTTCAGTCTATCATTGCTTTTTACTGGGCAATTGAGTGTATTTTGAAGAAAAGCAGTCATGCATGATTTTCATTTTCTAAAAATGTCCACAAAACCCATATGGAGCCCAGAGATATTCTTGGAAATAAAATATTATATATAATTGTCCATTTCCCAGCTTTTTAGCTCAGGGTTCCCAGGAAAAGTTAGAGATATTTACAGGTGCAAATATACATACCTCCCCCTCCCACCAAAAAAAGGGCATGGCCAAGAAAAAATAAACACATAAATCTAATTTAATTTGAAAAATACGCATAATTACTGGCTAAAATGGCCACATTCACCTCATCTGGATATAGCCAACCATTCCCTCACACATAAATATTTTGCTTTCTCCTTCAAAAGAATCTGGAAAAAGAAAGGGGGGGGGGGGACAGAATAGAAAATGGTATATTCTGTTGAAAAATGGCTGTGGCTGTGAGTTAGTTGGCATCTAATATACTCCCAGCCAACCCCTATATCCAAATTGCAGAAAGTACACACACTGCTCAGGGCAGCTAGCAAAAACAAAAAACTCCCACCATAATTTAATGTTTATTTATTAAACTTCAGCAAACTACAAAACAATTAACTGGCAATACCAGGTGCGCTAGCATTTAAATATCGCAACTCATCTATTGTCTCTTTCCCCCTTTCTATAGCTTTTTGTTCCACTTGATAGTCCATAGTTATTCCAAATGCAATTGAATTTACTCCCTTTTTCCCTTTAGTGATATATGCGTAAGCTTTGCCTTTAAATAACTTTATGTACAGTATGACATATTGGGTTGCTCCCATTCCATAATCACATGGAATTTTACCTCCATTTTTTAATGATAAAATGTTTTGCAGATAAGTAGCTATGTTGTGCTTTTCCACCAAAAATCCTTCAGTAAAATTTGCATCAACCAAAAAACACCTTATTGTGCTTAACAGCCTTTTTCCATTTTGCTCAGGGTTATTGCTTAATATTCAGATGTTGTGGGTGCTCCATCACTGGGGGTTTTTAAGAAGTGATTGAACAGCCATTTGTCTGGAATGATATAGACTCTCCTGCTTGGGCATGGGGTTGGACTAGAAGACCTCCAAGATCCCTTCCAACTCTGTTATACTGTTGTTCTTCATGTTTTGTGCCTTCATTCTTCAAGTTGTCCTCAAATTCCAGGATACAACATTCTCCCCCATTATCAGACCTTAATAACTTGATTTTTCTGTTAAACTTGTTTTCTATATAAAGACAGGACAATTTGAATTTTTCTAATATTTTACTCTTATTGGCTAAGAGATGGGTGCAACTATACTTTGAGTTGCAGACTATGAGCATTACAAAGTAGTTTTCCCCATCTTTTATTTTGATTGGCGTAGGATCCCATAAGACTGAAAATACAAGTTCCAATAGCTGACGGGCTTATTTGAATTCAACCTTGGGAAACCTGTTCCTTTTTCCATTTGCTTTTAAACAACAGTCACATCTTGATTCCTTTTGTTTCTTGCAAGGACAAACATTCAGTCCAATTGCTAAGTCCTTATCCCTTGTTTTCTTCATAACAGATTCATCTCTGGGACTAAATCTTCTAAGCCATTTTGCAGGATTATTATTATGTATGCATCCTGCTATTTTGTTTGCCTTTTATTGCATAACTCCAGCAAATTAACTTCACTGTGCTTTTCCATCAGCACTACTTCATGCATCTTTGTAACAATGCGACCTTATTTTTAAGCACAATTTTACAGTCCCATTACATAAAAACATAAGCAATCTGCATACAATTCATGTATGTAATATACTTCTTGAAATATTTCTCCTTTCATGATGATCTATTAGGCATTTTAGTTTAATACTACCCTTTCCATACAGTATCTATCAACATTCAATTTCCTAATTTAACTTTTCCTTGGTAAGGTTCATCAAGATTTATAAGCAAATCTTTGTTGCGGATATATTAACTTGATGCACTATCTAGAAGAAAACAGGTTTTTAAAAAAAAGTCAGAATCATATCCAATGTCGAGTAAGCATTTATTTGCTGTTTCTTTGCATCTCACTGTTTTTGCAATTCCTAGGCAGGCTTGACTTTTCTTTTATGACATTTGATCTCATTATCTCTTGTATGAGCCTTAGCTTTGTAAAGTCTGCATTCTCTTTTAATATGTCCCTTTCTTTTACAGTAATGATGGACGACATTTCTCCCTTTTTTTTCTGGTTCACAGAATTCCCTTTAGTTGCATCTTTCTAATCATGCTAGTATGCCTCCACCTTCTCATTTTCTATACTCAAAGAAAATTTTATTAGAAAGGATGATTAACTTTTCCAGGTGTCTGCACTTTTCTGGTAATGAGATAAATATCAATTCCTTAATTAAATTATCAGAAAACTTCATACAATTTTTATTGTCTTCTGAACAGAGAGATACTCAGTCACATATTCCATTGAACTTCCATCCCGATAATTTTAGATTTATGAGTTTACTTAACATTACAGTTGCTCATTCCTGAACATAAATATGTCTCATTTTGTCCCGGATCTCCTTTTTGAAACACTACTGTAAATCAACTTAGATTGGTCAAGTTCAACCTCAGAATTATTTCATATTTCAGTAATCTATCCTTTTTCATGCAGGTTGTCCTGATTTGTGTTTATTCTGGGCATAGCATCTCAAGAACCTCAGAGAAGTCCATCTTTTCAAATAGTGTCTCCATCTTCATGCTGGAGAATAAGTACTTTTTCCTATTTTCAAAAACAAGATGTTCCAGTTGCAATGTCACTGTCATTTTCAAAAGCTTTATGCTAGTTTTGTAGGTGTAAAAAAAAGTGCTCCTGGATTACAATATTTTAAATCCTAGTAAGTATCCATGAAGAGTGGTCCCTGGGTGCTGATTCAGTATATGCTTGACCAAATGCCTCAAAATAGGATGGGACGTGTTGTGCCTATGGTGTACTGGGGTACTCTGAGCACGCAGAGTTTAGTTCTAGCTCTCTGCTGGGGACACTACCTTTTTTCTTGACAAATTATGATGGATAATATCCAATTTAGCTTGCACCCAGCACACTCCCAGTCAGCCTCTGTATCTAGTTCAGTAGAGATACATACAGTTTGATATTTATTAAACATCAGCAAACATCAAAACAGTTAAATGACACAAACAAGACAAAAGGCAGGCAAAACAAGGAGAGAGAGGAGTAAAGAGAGAGACAAAGAGAAAAAGAGATGAATAAGCAAGAATTTATAGTATACATCTATCAAAAGATAAAGAACTGTCCCAAAGCCACAGGGAAAGCATGAAGAATGCCAAAAGTAGCCTTTGGTTATTCCAGCTTTAACTCTTTGATGTACATTGCAGAAGCAGTACAGAGGTGGAAAGTAGGCCACCAGATGATGATCTCTCCTCAATTAACCCCAGACAAATCTCTCCTCCTCTATTAACACTAAACAGTCAAGCAGAAAGCATTGCCCTAATCAAGGAACTACCAAGGAGAAAACCACACCTCCACCAAAATTGGCAGGGCAAGTTACTGTATATTGTATAAACAGAAGCAAACCCCACACTCATTATCACTGATGATGTTACATAGTTGGGTAACAAAACATCTGCAAGCAAACAACCCAGCTCAGAGAGCATTAAGGTCTCCACATTCAACCTTTAACAACATACAGTATATTCTCCTCTTGGGGTATTTTCTCTATTCTGTACCATACAGGGGACAATTTGATAGTCAAGGATGATGTTATCCAATAGATTCAATGGGTAGGGAAGGGAAAGTGGGAAACAAAACTGGGATAATTGGACAGAGAAAGAAAACAGTGAGCTCCATTATTTCACAAAAGGGTAAATTTCAGAAGAGAATGAATCCTTCCTAAGCAAAGATTGGTTTTTAGGTTAATCTTCAAAGGCGTCCATATTTTTTTCAATAAAGATGTCTGAAGCCATTTGCAAACCTCCCTCCACCTTTGTTTTCAACAGTCTCTATTGTTACAATAAGAATAAGACAATATGTTATATTCTATGCAGAGAACCAGAAACACATTGAAAAGGGATGCTTTCTAGCTCCAGCTAGAATCGCCAAAATATATGCTAATATGAACCCAAGTTGCTAGAAGTGTAAACAAGTACATGGCACATATTACCACATGTGGTGGTCGTGTCTGATAGCAAGAGGATACTGGAGCATGATTAGGACATGGTTACAAGAGGTAATAGATACTGAAATGGAATTTAAACCTGAAACATTTTTATTGGGTATTATCAGAGGGCAACAGACGAAAGAGAACCAATATTTGATAATACATGTCCTAACCGCTGCCAGAATAACTTACGCCCAAACATGGAAAGATGAAAAAACCCCAACGGAGAATATGATATTAAAAATAATAATGGATTGTGCAGAAATGTCAAAACTAACGCTAGAATTACAAAATCGAGATGAGAAAGAATTTTACGCAGTGTGGGATAAATTTTACAATTGGTTAGAAATCAGAAAGAATAAGAAAATGTCTGAATGATTGTAAATATTATATATAGAATTATATAGAAAAATATGTATGTAGATTGACGTTAAACTGATGTCTCAGGAATGAAGAACGTAAATGTATATGTATGTTTTGTATTTAATGTTTTAATAATTCAATAAAAATATTTTTTAAAAATGAAAAGGGATGCTAATGATTAGAACACTAAACCAAGAGCATCTGTACTAATTAATGAACGACTTGGACATACGTAGAATGAGGTAGACTTATAAAGTACACATGAAACAGCTTCTGTCTGTACAGTAAGATGAGGAACATGGAAAAATCAAAAACTAGGACATAATTGGGAAGTTTGGTTTAATCTGTATCTGATTTAATAATAGCTCTCTTACACAATGTAAACCAAATATTAAACACAAACTTGGCATAAACTGTGTTAGTATGCCTATCAACATTTCTAAAAATTCTAGAACAAATAAAAGCATTACAATGGGTAAGACTATATGCAATAAAAAATATACTCTACATGAGTAAAAAATGTAAATCCTGAAATTTACAGCTAGGTTCCAAGAAGGTTTGCCAACTCATAAATCTATGTATTTATCACGTTGCTACCATTAAAATATAAACAATTTTAATGTCAGCAACACTGCATGCTGGAACTTTTGCAAGATGAAGGATCACAAAGTGGTAACAGGAAAACCTTTATCGGCCATGTAAAACCAAGTAAAATTATTGGCTTCTTTGCTGCTGCTTATAAATTATACTCTGAATTAGTTGGCTGTGATAATGAAGAACATTTCACAAGACAACTATTTCATTGGATGACTAAGTCTGAATATTTAATACCAACCAAAGGCTAAACACAGTCATCCCTACCGGGAGTTCATACCTGAGAGACACATTTAGGATTTTGAGGGAAAGGTGTGGGGGTATGCTCTACATCAGTGTTTCCCAACCTTGGCAAGTTGAAGATGTCTGGACTTCAACTCCCAGAATTCCCCAGCCAGCATGCTGGCTGGGGAATTCTGGGAGTTGAAGTCCAGACATCTTCAACTTGCCAAGGTTGGGAAACACTGCTTACATAACAGTTGACAGCATAGTGTGGGTGCTCTCACACAAATGTCAATTTACCAGTGAGAGAAAAATCCCAGCCCTTAAAATATTCTTTACTATCTTCAAATACAACTAAGGCTAACCTTGCTTAGCTTATCCAAATAACCAAATTCAGCTAGATGCTGCTTTTCCTATTTATTTATTTATTTATTTATTTATTTATTTATTTATTTATTTATTTATTTATTTATTTATTTATTTATTTATTTATTTATTATTTATTATTTATTTATTTATTTTATTTACTTACTTACTTACTTACTTACTTACTTACTTACTTACTTACTTACTTACTTACTTACTTACTTACTGACAAATGGCCCATTTTCACACAAAACACACACGCAGTTGTAGCAACCTGCCACATTTATTTTCAAGAAATATCTGTGGGACCTATGCAGTCCTGTAAACATTTTTTCTTTTTTTTTCTTTTTTTAAAAAAGATGACACTAGTGCTTGTACCATGCTGGGTTTTTTAAAACCACAGAATTTAAAATTACAGTTTATTAAAAACAAAGTGAGCTGAGAAATCTGTTTGAGCCCAAAGGAAATGTTCACCTATTCGCTAATGTTCAGAACTGTTACACTGGTTGCTCTTGCTCTAGACCAGGGGTCCTCAAACTTGACAACTTGAAGACTTGTGGACTTCAACTCCCAGAATTCTCCAGGCATGAAGACCTGTGCTCTAGACCAGTGGTCCCCAACCTTTTTATTGCCGTGGACCGGTAAACGTTTGATAATTTTTCCGTGGCCCACTGGGGGGGGGGTTGTGGCGTCGCGTTGATTAAATCAAAACAATCTCAAATATAAACAATTTTAATACTGATGAGCCGCGCACAGAAGCCCCGCCCCCATGCTGATCAGCTGGGCCGGGGCACGTCGGCAGATGCAGGAGTCCCGTCCCTGCGCTTATTATCGGGACTCGCAGGACTCGCAAAAGTCGCAGGACCCGCCGCCGCCACTGCACAGAAGACGCAGTAGCAGGGCGGCCCGGTACCATTTGTTCTGCGGACCGGTACCGGGCCGCGGACCGGGGGTTGGGGACCACTGCTCTAGACAATTCCCAATGCAGATGACCAAGAGATAAGATTTTGTTGGGGAATCTACAGTATAGTGTGTTCATACAAAATCACAGATTTGTTCAATAACCTGCACTAAAAAAATACAGTGGGTCTCCCCCCTCCCCCCCAGTTATGGATTTTGGCATGTACTAAAGGCATGATCAATAGTAAACTTTTCAGCACATAAACCTACGACAGTTCTAAATTAGAGTACAGTTTGACAGCAGAGTTTTGATTGGCAGATAAAATTCTTCCTATCTGCTTCAAGTCTCATGACCTTCCTCTCCTGCAGTTTCTGACAGGTATTTTTCCTAGACTGAAACACTTTTAGTTGTGTCTGTAGATGATCTGTGGCAGAGCCAGAATGGCAGTGGTGCATCCATCCTTACGCTGCTTGTCCTCATGGTGACTTTTGATAGTGTTGATCATGGTATCCTTCTGAGCCAGTTTTGTGGTTTGGGGATTTTACAATAGTTTTCTCCCTGTTTCCAGAGACAGCTTCAGGTTGTGTTAATTGTAGAGGGGGACTGTTCATTCCTCAAGCCCCTCCTTTATGAGATGCCACAAGACTCTATTCTCTTTTCCCTTCTTTTCAACCTATACATGAAACTGCTGGGTTAGGCTATCCTCCAGTTTGGAGTTTGGTATCAGCAGTATGCCAATGTTATATAAGGCCCAGGGGTGACATCATAACAGTGTTCCAATACTTGAGGGGCTGCGACAGAGAGGAGGGGATTAGCCTGTTTTCCAAAGCACCAGAAGGCCAGACAAGGAATAATGGATGGAAACTGACCAAAGAGAGATTCAACCTGGAAATAAGGAGAAACTTTCTGACGGTGAGAGCGATCAACCAGTGGAACAGCTTGCCTGCGGAGGTTGTGAGAGCTCCAACACTTGAGACTTTCAAAAAGATTGGCCTGCCATTTATCCGAAATGGTGTAGGGACTCTTGCTTGAGTGGGGGGGTTGGACTAGATGACCTACAAGGTCCCTTCTAACTCTAACAATAATCTAATCTAATCTTTTCACTCCAGGCCAGCTAAGTGAAGCTGTAGAAATTTTGTCCCTGTGCCTGGAGGCTGTACATGTTTGGATGGGGAGGAACCATTTCTGACTATCAAGATCAAATGGTTAAAAGAATTTGGGCCAACCATATCTGGGGATATTCCACCTTTAATCTTGGAAGCATTGGTACTTCCCCATTCAAGGTTAGTGGAGTAATTTGGGAGTCTTCCTGGAATCTTCCTGAATCTTCCAGGTCCTGCTTGAGCAGTTAGCAGCTGTGGTGAGGAAGGCATTTGTACAGCTTCATCTGGGGTGCCAGTTATGCCCTTATAGACAGGTATAGACAGTTTTTCATGCCTTGGTTACCTCATGGTTTGACAACTGCAATGCACTCTACGTAGGGCTGCCCTTGACCACCTGGGAACCTCAACTAGTTCAGAATGCAGCTGGGAGATAGTGATAGGCATGTCTTGGTATCCTCATTGACGGAATAAGAATTATTCCTATCGAGGCGATATAGGATCTTGCTTCCTTGAAGTCATCCTTACTTAGAAAATAAAACCGAGATTCAATTCTAATTAACAAAATATTTATTACAGTACAAAAGTAACAAAAGAATATAAACGTTATTAAGCTACATTGTCTCAGCTAAGAAATCACATTTGCCTCGGGCGAGGCTCACAGGAGAAGAAAGAAGGAGGAGACTTCTGGAATGCACACATGCGCAGTAATACATGTCACATGTCTTCTGATTAGAAAAATACAGTAAACCTAGAAATATGGCAGAGGTGCTCAACTGGCAATGTTCACATCGTGACACTCATGTAACACCTCTGCTTTGCAAGTTATCAGTTTATTTCCGGATACAGTTCAAGGACCTGGCTGTCGCCTATAATATAGGATATGGTTACTTGATGGATTGCCTGTCTCCCATATATCTGCCTGGCTAATCCAATCTGGCAGGGTTGGCACACTCCAGTGTCCTTCACTTAAACAGATCTCAGAAGTGTTCCTTGTCTGAGAACATTGTTTGCCCTTTGGAGTGAAGTTCCCCCAAGATTTTAACAGCCCTGCCCCTGCGGGTGCTTTGAAAGGTCCCCCCAGGCCTTTGGCAAGCCTGATTGTTCCCCCCTTTTTGTACCACCTGGTTTTGTCATTCCTACCATCTTTATTCTTTTTTTTTAAATTGTTTCCTTGTTTTTAACAATTTGCAAGTAGTCCAGAGTCACTGGTAGTCAGGCAGCATATAAAATTAATAAATTATCATTATGGTTATCAGACTGGGACGTTATCCATGTCCTGTGTGGCCTCCTTAGGCTGATTTCAGAAATTTCAGAATTTCATTTTGAAAAGGATCTCAACCAATAGCTTGCATTATGTACCTAGGTAGACATTGAATTGTTCAGAACATGGGTGTGAAATGGCCACGAGTTTCTCCCAAGATCAAGGGGCCTTCTTAAAGCCTCTTTGTAAAGGAAGAAGAGATGCTTTCAATCCTTGTTTCCAGGCTCCAGAAGTATCTACTCTCTCTAGCTGGTCTTGTCCTATCGCTTCCCCTCATCCAATCCCTTATGAATAATTGAGAGGTTCGGGTTTTTTTTAGTTTGAGCCTGATAGCAACAGGCTAAGCACTTAGACTTATGTACCGCCCCACCCCATAGTGCTTTACAAAATTCTCTGGGTGGTTTACAATGTCAGCATATTGCCCCCAACAAGATGGTTCCTCATATTGCCCCCAACAAGATGGTTCCTCATTTTATCAACTTTGGAAGGATAGAAAGCTGAGTCAACCTTGAACCCCGTTGGGATTGAACTCCAGGATGCGGGCAGTGTTTGCCTGAATACAGCCAGGATTCTTCCTCTCTACCATCTCTTTGCTAATTCTTAGAATTTGAGGACTATTTTATGTTGGATCCTTTGTTAATTCTGCCAGTATGTATATGTGTAAACAGAATAGGAAAGATTTAAAATAAAAGAGAATAAAATGCCTATTTTGGGAAATTCATATTGGGAGCTCCAGAAAGGAAACCAGGAAATAATTATACTCTGCGGGCAAATTTGAGGTTGCTATTGTCCTAGAATTTTTGCAAATGCTGGCGATAGAACCATAGCATCAGTATCTCACACTGGGATGGCTCATCTCCTAGGCAAAACCTTTGCACCTTTCCTCTGCTACAGAAAAATTAGGAAATTGTTTTCTGTGTTCTTTTAATCCACAGCTTTAGAATGCTGAGCTTTGTTACTTTGCCCCTTGAGTTTTTCCTTCTCCTTTCCATTGTGTTTATTTTAATGAGATTTTAGGTAGTAAATAAAGGACAAAAGAGAGAGATGGTCTCAAATCAATTAACCTTAAGCTTAAAATGGCTCTAGCAAGTCAGGATTTAGGACTGTAAATGAAAGCTAAAATGGCAATACCTCTGCAGGTAGATGTTTAGAAGCATGTGGCTGGGTGGGAGATCCAATCCAATCTTCTTCTCTCAGAAGAAATAAAGGGAGCCCAGAAATGGGATGGGCAGAAAAAAATGGGATATAGAGAAAAAGTAAAAGCTATTGCAGTGGATGTCCTTCTATAAGCCTTTGCCCGTAAAAGTGTATACCTATAGTAAGGATAATGATAATAAATATGTTATAAAAATACTAAAAAGTAGAAGGGACACTGATAGATTATAAATATTTAGTAATACATCATCAGTCTGTCAAATACAAGAGATATTAGAATGGAGATCACTCAAGGGAAGGTTTAGAGGGAGAAAAGAGGAAGTAGTAAGAGAGAGGAGAAGGGGTGGAGAGAGGAAGGAAAGGAGGAGAGAAGGGTAAGAAAGTTGATGGAAGAGATGGAGATGGTGGGAAGGGAGTGAAAAGTTAAAACAGAAATACAGACTGATGAACAGATAGCAGGGAATAGGTGCAGAATAAGATATTGAATTACAAATGATAAGATAGAAATGTGTAATCATATATGTTATTAATACTTTTTAAAGTATATGCATTGATTTATGTATGGATAAAATGGAGAGAAAATAATTTTTTTTAAAAGCCTTTGCCCGAATGTCAATTCTATATATACATATGGTTTTGTGGGAGGACAGTGAGAGGAAGAGCTTAAAAAGCCCTTTAATTTCTTTCTCCCATTCTCATCATGGTAACAAGATGGGTTGTCATGCTAGTTTAAAGTTCATCTAGTCCAGAATGTTGTTGATGTGATACCCAAATCTATGAATATATATGCTCCATTTAAACAGGTCCTTCTTGTCAAATCCTCCATGCATTTGTCTTATTTAACCCTCTCTTTTAGCCTTCTGAGATTTTCCAACCATGTTGAACTACATTCCTTAGACAAAATGACCAGCGAATTAAAATTTTTGGAGCTCGGCACATTCAGAAGGTGTTTGGATTGGTAAAGTTAGCATAATCTTTTCCTGATATGATGATGGTAATGGTAACTCACATAATGCATTTTATAAGTTAATTACACACTTCTTTATGGCTGTCCTAATATTTGGAGAAAGAAATTCATATAATTATGTAATTCCCATCATGCCGATTTTCTTTTTAACAGAAACATACGTATCTCCAAATCCAGCTTTTCCATATGGCAGAGCAGCAAAAGTGACTTCTCCATCTTAACCCATCTTCATCATGTTGGCTTTTTAATCTTTTAATTAATCAAATGTTTTAAATCATTTATTATTTTTGCTACTGTTTTTATATTGTTCTTATACTCTGTTGTACGCCGCCCTGAGTCCCCAGGGAGTAGGGCAGCATATAAGAACAGCAAAATAAATAAATAAATGTTTCCCCTTTTTCTGTCCAAAGATTATATCTTCCTTAATTCACTAGATTGCTCATACACTTGACTTTGCAGTAACAGCAGGAAGGGGAACAGAAATTGCAGGTGAAGACTAAAGATTAGTTATAAAAGAGAGAAATAGGGAGCTAGTTTATCCAGGTTTGTTTCCCTAGGCATGCCAGATTAATAGCTGTTCCATTGTCTATTTTGGTCATGAAGACTTCTTTTTTTTTTTTTGAATGTGCTGGAATCTTCATCAGAAGCAGTGTTTCTTGCAAATGATCTGATACGAAGCTATGACGTGGCAGACACTAATTTCCTTGTCAGTTTAATGACACAATTGTTGTGGGTGACATGGTGCTATCTCAAATTGGTTCTTGCACACACACAAAAATAATGGCATTCATTTCCGAGAAGGTACTAGAATCTCAAATCCATGGAAACCTTATAGCTCCTTAAAACTAGAATGGCAAATTGTGCACTGTTGGAGAGTTGAGTGGCTGCTTTCTTACTGCCAGCACAGTAGGCCATTCCTGAAAAGATGAGAACTTGGAGGACACACTATCCTCCCTGGCTTTGATTCCTAAGGGAGTATAAACTCACAGCTAGTTTCGAAACTCTCTCTGAAACTTTGTTTATTGGGAGCGGGAAGGGGAATGATTCTGTAGCAAGATCTCAGTTCAGATGCCAGCAAGACAGATGGGGAAGGAAAACCTATGAGCAAAGGGTGCGAAAGATGGAAAGAAAAAGAGGACATGTGTAGCCATCAATGTTATCTCACTGTGGGATAAAATTACAGATCATAAAATCAAAGTAAAGACCACAATAGGGCACATATTTTGTATGGAGAAGGTCCTAGATACAATACTGGTAGGATCAGATGGCAGATTCTGGGAAAATAGCTACTATGAATCAGAACGAAGAGGACATTACTAGGCTGAATAGAAGACAAGCTCAATCTGAAATAAGGTGACCATCCATATTCCTGTATTCAGAAAGTGTCAACTGTATATAAACTAGCACCTTCCTTAGCCATCTCACAAATCAGCCTTCATTACTGAGAGCAAAAGGATGCATCGTAGCATAAGAAAAGCATAACAGAAAATCCTTACAAACAAACAAACAAATAAATGGAAATTTATACAAGAAATCAATGGATCACTTGCTGGGGGTAAAAATATCACCAAGGATAGCTTTCATATCATTTTTTTGCTTATGGAAAAAAAAAACTCTAAGTGACTCTAAGTATAATATGCAGGAGGTATCTAGTCAAACAATAGATTTTTTTTTACTGATAATAATGAATATTAAATATTAAATCCCTGACATCTATCTGCAAAAGTCTAAAGCTCTGGCAAGTGGACAGCCTAGGCTTGTATTTATGAAAGGAGTGACCACAGTCAATCCTGAAATAGTAGAGCAGCAATTAATCAACCATCTAACCAACCAACCAATTAAATATAAAGGAAATAGTATTAAAAACCTACCGTACTTAGTTTTTTTTCTTTTTTTGGTCAGGCGCCGCTAATTTTTCACTCTTCCCATTTAAAATAAATGGCCCATTTCTGCCATTATTATAGTGGTTTCTCTTTCTACTTTTTTCTCCCAGGAATTAATCTCATCTTGCACTTAGGTGATGAAGAAATTCTATTTACACGGGCTTTACTAGGCCCTAATTCCAATTACCATCTTGGCAGCTCCATTGTATTTGTGGTTCAATTTTCCATCATAGAATTTAATCAAGGTACTCTATCTATCTATCTATCTATCTATCTATCTATCTATCTATCTATCTATCTATCTATCTATCTATCTATCTATCTATCTATCTATCTATCATCTATCTATCTATCTCCATCCATCCATCCATCCAAACTGATAATACAATTGCTGTAGGGCTGCCTTGAAATGAATCTTAGTTATAGCAGAGCTATCTACCTGCTCCTCCCTTTTTCTAACCAATAGAATAACCAATCCCCAACTTTGCCTATCTGACCTTTGTCTAAATGCCTGGCTTTCAGAGCCTGAGGACTTTGTCCTCAATAGTTTTGTGTTCAGTGGCCATTGGCCAACATCCCTATTTCTACATCATAAACTGTTGAACGTGAAACACAGCTTCCAAATCCATACAAGGGCTGTACAAAGAGAAATCTATGCTCCCTTTGTACAAGGAAGGGCTGCTACCCCTATTGTGCATCTGAGGTACATCTAAAGTTTTTCAGTGTTCCTTTCAAACGTTAAACATATGATAACTTTATGTATCACACAGGCTCGCCTTTGAGAAAAATATGGCATGCTGCTGACCTCCATGCTGAATGCATAGTCTAGGAAACGTGTCATTCTCCCTGCATAATGTGCAAACAGCTCTTGAAACTTTGGAGGGGAAAAAACTTAGTGACATTGCAATCTAATGCGTGTTTACTCAAGAGCAAGTCCATCTAGATCAATGTAGCTTTATTCTGATGAAAAGCCAACAGCAAATATGCACAAAAGCTCTGCTGAGTAAGTGGAGTCTGAGTAAGCAGCAATAGGTAGAAGCATAGTCATATGAAATCCTGTTTCCTTCTATGAAACTGAAAGCCGAAGCTTGCTACTTTTCAGAGTTATAGAAAGAAGCCAACAGGTTTGCATGTCTTTGCTGGCCTGCTCCAGCTTTTGCACAAGTACAGGTAGTCCTTGACTTTACGACCGTAATTGAGCCCACATTTTTTGTTGCTAAGTGAGACATTTGTTAAGCGAGTTTTGCCCCATTTCATGACTTTTCTTGCCACAGCTGTTAAGTGAATCATTGCAGTTGTTAAATTAATAACCCAGTTGTTAAGTGAATCTGGCTTTCCCCCATTGACTTTGTTTGTCAGAAGGTTGCAAAAGGTGTTCACATGATCTGGGAGAAACTACAACCGTCATAAATATGAACCAGTTGCCAAGCATCCAAATCTTGGTCACGTGACCATGGATATGCTGCAATGGTCATAAGGGTGAAAATGGTCACAAGTCACTTTTTTCAGTGACGTAACATTGAACGGTCACTAAATGAACTGTTATAATTCAAGGACTACCTGTAGACCATTCCTGCAGGCACCGCTTCAGTACTAATACACTTTTGGAAATTAAGGGGGCAGCAGCTATGCAAGGCCAAACTATCAGCAGCCTGCTATATTATTTATCTGTGACTGGCCTGGACCACTCAAGGCAGCAATCATAAATGGAATTTATGGAATTGCTGCCTTGGAATAGTCTCTGATGTAAAAACTTCTATCCCAAAGAAGGCTCTGGTTTAAAATTAACGGGTCAGAGAAAAGCTTAAATCGGTGTGGGATGATAGGATTGATCTGGACTGCTAAGCTTTAAAATGCAGAAAGATTCCTTTAATACAGGGGTGTCAAACTCAATTTCATTGAGGGCCGCATCAGGGTTGTGTTTGACCTTGGGGGGCTGGGGGTGGGCGTGGCCGGGGTGGGCATGGCCAGCTCAACATCAGAGGCTCCATTTTCAGCCGCGACGGCCTCCTGCAGCTCTCTGACAGCAAAAACGGAGCTCGGGAGGGTGCATGCGCATGGCCTCCCCAAGCTCCATTTTCACTGGCAGAGGGCTGCAGGAGGCTGTCGCGGCCAAAAACGGAGCTCAGGAGGGCTGCGCAGAGGCACCACGGGACAATCCTTTGGACCTTGAGTTTGACACCCCTGCTTTAATAGATACAATCTACCACTCAGTCAGGTGCCTGATCCAAATCAGATCCCAAAAAACAGATCAATCAAAATGAAGACAATACCACTCCCAACAACTAAGTGATACTTTCTAGGAAATGCCCAACACCAACTGATCCTCTTGAATCTTATAGACCTTAAACATCGTAAGGCAACCTCCCACCCCTTTCTGAACAACAGCCTGGAGTAAGCCTAGCAAAGATAAGAAACAAAATGCCTGCAGAAACCTTGATTAATACCATGGTATTGATCTCCCCAGGCTTGGAGAACCAGACCACAAGGTATTTAAAGACTCCTTTACCTAAAAGCTAAGGTGGTACCGTTCTGGCCACAGAGACCTTCACGCAAATGCCATCTCTTGCCTCTTTATGATGTGACTTCCTGAAGCCTTGATTACCTGAGATCATCAGAGGGAGGGGATCCAGCGGCCACAAACACTCAGGTCTCTGAATGCAGGCCCTGAACTCATTTCTCCACTTCAAATGATGTGAAATGCAGGAGGAAGAGGCAATGCTTTTGAGTAGAAAAAGCAGGGTTTGGGAGGAGGCCAACACCAAACCTTTTCCTGCAGTTTCTGCTTCTCTCTATCCTCAGCCATTTTGCCCCCAGCAAGGCTCCATGGCTCAAAATCTGAGCTGCCTGGAGGCGGGGGGTGGGGGGGAAGCACCTGATAAGGAGCTTTGGGGAAAACAGCAGACAGAGGAAAGGTTTGGCGCTACCTTCTGCTATATTGCATTTTCCATTCAGAAATCATCCACTTTCACCTTGGGCCTTAGAGTTTTCCCCCAAGTGCTCTGGAGATGTCTGACGTCAATGGAGTACATTTATAACAAAATAAATTGGATGTTTGTAGGCATGATAGTTGTAAACAAAGAAGAGTCTGGATCATAACAAATAGCATGAGGGAACTACCCCACAAGTCTGCAGGATTTGTAGTTGAAAATCCTGGCTTGGCAACTTTAAAATGGCATATTCAGTGGCACACACACCATGCTGTGAAGCTAAAAACAGAAACATAATGAGAAACCAATTGCAGCTAAAGCAAATTCTCCCTTTTTGTAACACCTTTACTAACATGTTGGAAAAGGGCCAAATACACTACATTCAACACCTTGGATGAGGAACATTACTTTATTAGTAATCTCTTTTATTTATCTGTAAACAATTATGTACAGCACTTTTAAGGCTTTTTAAATATCATTCTCACTGCAAATATCTGAGGGGGATACTGTTACTCTCAGTTAACGGCAATATGGTTGATTACAGCTAAAAATGTCAAATAACTACCCAGCTGAGTTTATAGCTAAGGTATAACCAGAACACATGTTTTCAAATCTGAATCTCGGCTTAATGCCATAGACCCAATTTAATTTCCATTTTCCACAATATTTTGGCCATCAAGTGCTCAATATTAAAATAAAGGTAAAAGGAAAGGAACGGGATATACTGTATGCATGTATCAGTCCTAAATACACAGATGTATCCACCCCAATATTTTAATTGTTTTTATCCCAATACCATTTATCTTTACTGGTACAAACCAGTGGAGTGTAAAAACCTAGTAACATAAATTCTACGAAAAAGGATTTCATGTTTCACACACTGAACAAATAATACTCTAATAAATCAAAGCCAACCACTCTCCACATGTACATTATGCATGTGACATGCATGAAAAAGAGGGTGGGGGGGCTTTGATTGCACAGTTGCTGCCATTATCTTGATTTTTTTTCTTTACTCAGCTCTCGCAGATGCCCCTGGCTTTGCTCAACTTGTTCTTTTAAATGTTTTAAATGCTATTTTATTTAATATTTGTTCAAAGAAGCTGGCATGCTTCAAAGGGAATGAGTAACCTTTAGTGTCCTTTTATTTACAAAGAATGGCTCTGAAATCTGTAGGCGCTTTCTTAGGAAATAAAATTGGAAAGGAGAGGGGCAGCTCAGCGCTTTGCTTGGAAGAGGTCCAAAGATCCAGGGCAGAAAATAAACTGGGTGAGAGACAATCTCACCACTCACCACTTATTGGATAGAGGTATACTTGTCGTGGCCTATAGATGGGATGTATAGTGCTTCCTCCTGTTCTTTTTCACCACAATAATCTTGTAATGTTGGTAGCGCTGAGAGAGGTGACGGGCCCAAAGTCTCCCAGGGAACCTCTATGGCTTGAGCGTCAACTTGAACCAAAGTCTTCCCAATGTTGGTCCAGCATCTGAACTACCACACCACACTGGCTCTCTGCTAAATGCACAGTTCTGTGAATGACTCTACCATGAACGGACAACATGTTGTGAACAGGCATAACAGCCCTTTTATGAGAGCACACTGCACTCTCTCAAATATCTCACCAGCCCCAAAAATTGCCTGTCCCTGATCTCCCCTAGCTGGCTGTTGTTCTCCATAGCTGTAGAAAGGGAGCCTTCTTTGTGTTGCTTTCTGATATTCTTTTGGCTGGAAGCGTCAGGAACCAAACCTGATCCTTTCTGCCACTATTGATGAAACTACTTTTTTTCACAACAGTCCAGATGTTCAATAAAGGATATTATCAGTAAACATGATGGTCATGCCATTTGATCACATACTGATCTGTGCAGTTACTGTAAACAGAAGTCAAAGAAGTTTATATATTTAATTGTACCTGTTCTCTTGTGAAACTAGACCTAAAAAGGACTCCTAAAACATTTATAAAAATATATTTATTGTACTCATGTACTTATTGCAATATTTGCACTCCACCCTTCTTCCTAAACAGAGGCCTCCAAAGTAGCTGGTAAGTAAGTGAAAACGAATGGTGTTAAATATAGGCTGGGACCAGTGGTGGGCTGTTGCCGGTTCAGACTGGTTCAGGCAAACCGGTAGTTCCGATGATCAGCTGGCCCTGCCCAACGGCCCCTGCCCTATCCCGTCCTATATTTCCTTCTTTCTGGCTCAGCTGATTCGTGCAGCACAGTTTATTTCCGCGCCTCTGCTGTTCTACTTACCGGGGCTACCTTAGAAGGTAAGCAGCTGAGCTTCAAATTGCTGTATTTTGAACGCTGCGTGCAAGCACGTTAGGCGCGTGCGAGCAACGCGCGCGATCACCGAACGGGTTGTTAAACCGGTTGCAGCCCCCCACTGGTTGGGACCACAGTACATTTCTCTGGAGCTCCAGTGTAGCCAGGCTGTTAGAAAGGAAGCTGTTCAGTATTCCATCTGTTGCTCTTTAGGTATTCTATATTGATCAAGTAGAAGACTGTTCTATAACCAGACTGTGAATCACTCAGGTATTTCAAGTAGACTCTGAAAGCAGGAAAACTCTTTAAAAAATCAGCGACATAGTCTCCAATTCATGCACCACTGGCAGAAGGGACCATAATGGAAAATAATGGAGTCTGCTCACCATTATTCAGATGCCATGAAATACAATTAACTTTGGGCTTGCAAATTCCTCTCTTCCTTCTCCAACCAACCGTGGGAAGGCTTTGGTTGCTACTGCTGCTATTTTAGATTAATGGAAGTTTAAGCTTTCCTTGGAAACTTAACCACGATTCATTAAACTATGGCTATTCTAAAACCAGCCAGTTTCAACTCCATTTGAATTTGGCTTGATTTCATTTAACAGAGAAATCACTACTTGTCTTAATGAAACTACAATATATCCTCATGACATGTGAAGCATTGACACAGAAGTCAGGTCTGCTGCTAGCTACAATCCTGCTTCCTACTTCCCTAAATCCATTGAACCCAGCTTGTTATCTGCAAAGATAACATTTTACACACACACACATACACAAAAGCACTCTCAAATGACGTGTATGCACATTCTTGGCGATATTTCTCAGAAAGAAAAATCTTGTCTATCTGTAATATTCTTGTTCTCTCTCTAATTCCATTGTGTACATTCATTTTTGCTGTAGCTCTATCATGTATTGATGGTGTCTTCTCTTGATTTGTGAAGTACTCATATATTAGTTAATTAACAGAAGATTTTCCTTAACAGCAACAGGTCTGTCTTCAGCTGGTACCTGTTACGGGTTGCTTTGAAATTCAAAAGTATTCAGCAACGTTTTCTATTTTGATGAGAGTTCATGCTGAGAAATAGAAGGGTGGCACCACATGAATGTTTTGTATCAATGCATGTTTTTCTGAAGCTGAGGAAGACGGGAATCCAAATGTATCCATCTATATTCAGAAAATCAGCTTTTAGAGCAGACTGCACTTCTGGTAGCTACGTTCCCTAGGAAGCGTAGGGTTAGTTTCCCAACACATCTGGAATGCACCAACTGGAGAATGAATATGCTAAAGATCCCAGAAAAATAATAATCTCAAAGCTGATAGAATTAGTACATTTATACTGTAGGTCCCTGATAGATTGTTTTAAAAGCTGTCCCTTTGAAAGATAAAATAACAATAAAATAAGAACGGAACAGAAAATAAACAGGAAGAGCCAAAACATAGCATTACATTTATTTGTTTGTTTGTTTGTTTGGTCGTTTTTATATGCCGCCCCACTCCCATATGACATAATGTCCACTCCAACTTTTACCTGTCGGCTCTGGAGATCTGAACTTCCCAATATGTCCAGAGGAACTACAGTACTTGTTTTTAAAGATATGGATTATCACCAACATGAAGTTGCACATTATTTTTGTAGCTGTGGTTGTAAAATGCAACAAGACAGGCAGTAGTTGCAAATCTTCTTTTTGCCTTTCAAGAAGTCATCAAGGCATCTTCAGATGAGTGCTATCTTAATGGCTTTGCTAGCTGTGGGGGTGTGCCCTTTGAATGGTCTCTGGCTAAAGTGATTGATATCTTTTGTGGCTTGGCTGTTATTAGTAATTTACATCTTTTCTCAACTTTGTTGCTGCCTAGAGACCTTTTAATAATATTCTATAAGTGGTTTTTTATTTCCAAGTGTTCAGTTATGTGAGGACTAGAACGGTCAGGAAAAAAAGGGTGAAAAGATAACCTCTCAAAAACAGTCAGAAAAAAAGCTATTGTGTATTTTTGTGTCTTACTGTTTTAATGGTCTGATTATGCTGTGCGCACACTTTTGCCCTTTACAAAGACATAACAAGGCATTTGAAACACACCGCTGAACTACAGACCTGTGGCTCTATGGCAGGAGAAGGGCAGGGAATAGCAACAGTCTTGGCGCCAAGATACTGTTGAAACACCCAGGCAATAAATTGGTGTAATAATTGTTTAGCACTGCAGAACAAGACACACAAAAACAATATGGGCAAAACCCTTACAGAGTCTCGCCACCCCCATATAGGAGTCAGTGACTTGGTACAGACTTAGTTACTCCTAGACCAGACAGACTAAACCAATGGGATTAAAATAAGTTATGACTGTCCTATTGATTTCAATTGGTCTGCTCTAACTCTGGATCCAACCCATGGAGAACAAGAAAGCAGTTGGCACAGATATAACTGTACCCACCAAATCTGCCATTCTTTGGAAACACTTGCATGAAATGTCACTGTTTAATACCGCAACAGATTTCAGTGCTTCATTCTCTAATTCAGAGGCATTCTATCAGCAGGACTAAGCTTACTCCCACTGTGGTCTTAATTCTCATAATTTGTCATCTGGTTCTTTTCTACTCAAAATCTGCTCGCTGTGGAAGAAAGCTGGAATATGTTCCGCGGGCACAGAAACAAAAGGATACATAAAAAGACTGAATGGTTGTCGGAAACGTTCCCACCCCTCATTCAAATGTGCATGTTGGTGGAGGGTCACAGTTGAGGGAAGTAATCTATTCTCTGTGTAAACCATCATAGCATGAGTCTCTGGAATGTAAATGGATCTCAAGTAACAAAATTGGGGGAAAAAAACTCTTCCACAGGAAGTCTTTGGTGGTTATACCTAATACCTTTTCCATTGTCTAAGCTGGCTACAGCTGATGGGAATGCAACTCCAACAAAATTTGGGGTGGGGCCCCACGTTGGCCACCTCTGGACCAGTAATATGATTCCATGCAATCCAGTGCAATGATGATACCATGTAACCCAATTAATGGACTTTTCAGGGGGTGCTCCCTAAATGACATGGCAAACTACATTCACTGCATTTGAACATTCCCCTCTTTTCCATCCAGTATCCCAGCATCCTTTGCAGCATTTCCCATACAGACTTACAACAATTGCAGAAAGTGAAAAACAAAAGGGAGAAAGCAAAGATGCACTTCTAAAAACCATAGTAATTTCTTCTCCTTACTTTGTTTACCAAAAATAGTGGCTATAGTTGTTGAATTTAGCAAATAGTCTGGGTTTAGATGCTATACATTGGTTACAGAAAACTAGTCTAGAACAATGACTTCAAATATTGGTTAAGACACACCTAACCACAATTTAAAGTACTGACTAGCATTATACTACAACATTGCTTAATGCATTTTATGAACTCATCACTGAGATATAAAGGCAATCTAATAGTGAAGAAGGAAGATATATTGACCAATTAAATATTCTAGGAAGCCCACCATGAAGATTTGAATGCCAAGCTACTCTTTCTTTTTGCATTGGTGAGTACCATGTGAATGGATGAATAATGTGGAGGAAATATAAAACCAATATAACGTGTTATTGGAGGCAACATATATCCCTGATTAGTATATATTTATCTCCTCCTCCTCCTCCTCCTCCATGATTTCATTCCCTTATTTAGCTATTCTGAATAACACCACTTCCTATGGTAACAAATTCCAATAGCTCGATGGCATTTAATGATTAGCATTAAAGAACAAAAGGCAAAATAGGAATTGGTGTGTGGATGTAGTGGAAGCAGCAATATTTGCAAGGCTATGAAGATATACAGAGATATAACAAATGGAGCTGATATAAACTAATTTTAACTGTATTTTGGTTTGCTTTTATCTCATGCCTTTAACTTTTTGCCTTACTATTTCTCATACACACACACTTTTTTTGGAATCTGCAAAATGTAATTTTAAAAAAATAGATGAGGTGGGCAGTATGATGGGTATGTATGTACATACTGAGCAGTATCAAGTTTTTTATCTTGTAATGGATCTAACATGTTGTGAGCCGCCCTGAGTCCCCAGGGATTGGGCGGCATAAAAATCCATTAAATTAAATTAAATTAAATTAACTAAAAGAAAAACTAGTTCTTTAATGCATCTTTAAAACACGGAGTGACCAAGTGTACATTTGACTCTTCTGTGGCACAGGCATGCATTGCCTAAAATCAAAGTTTTGCTGTTTGTTTTAGAACAATTGCCTAACTCATTTGCAAAATTAATTGAGTAATCAATTATTTAATCAACTAAAACTCATTATGCTTAATCAACTAAGATCTTCTTAATTTGATGATAGCCTAATTCTGAAGAGATGGAAGACTGAGCAGCCCTTTCTAGCGCCTTGTCACTCAAACTCTACAGCTAGGCAACATGGGTGTCTTTATTTTTACTTTTTAATTTATTGTTGGGGGTTATAGGCTGCTCCAATCCAGATGCTCTGATTATAGTTAAAAACTATGAAATGGAAGAATGATTCCCCAAGGAGAAGGTCTTCTGTTCTTGGACTTGCATTTACCCCATCTTGAACTAATTGCCAAAGGAAAGGAAAGAACCGCAATCATTTCAGTCACAAACAGAGGAAAATTAACATAACATTGGCACTTCAACAGCTAGATTTCAGGGTCTGCCTTCAAGTTTCTGGGCATCTACTAGAACAATAGCACAATTTAATTTTTCTCCCCCTCTGGAAGCATTTACAGACTGAGATAAAGGGGAACCTCTTTCTCTTTTTTCAATCCTTGGCAGGAAAGATATAGAATAGATATCAGTAGAGATAACCTGAGATTTATGAAGGTGTGCCTTTGAAATGATTTTATGTAGAGAAATAATATGCAGTTTTATGAGTTGCTCACCTTCATATGTTGGGTGTTTCATTTAAATAGATATTCTTGTTCAGACTTGGCTCATGTACAGAAGAGAATCACAATAATATACTGTATATAGTCTAACACATCTAACACATATATCTTCATTTTCACATGCCCACATGAATATATGCAATTATATGTAAAAAATCTATTTTTATCAAATTGATGGATATGAAAAAGATTAATTTTCTTTCGTACAGTATGTATGTTTGTGGGGCAGGGTGGGTGGGTGTTGGTGCCTTTGAATCACATCACAAGCCACAATTAACTCTTGGTGACTGCCTGGACTAGTCTCTGCAGTTTCCTTGCAAGGTTTTCCCGAAGTGGTTTGCCATTGCTTCCTTCCCAGGGTCGAGAGTAAGTGGTCCAAGGTCATCCAGCTGGCTTTGTGTTTCATGTAAGATTAGAATTCAGGGTCTCTTGGCTTCAAACCTGACGCCTGAACCATTTTACCAAATTAGCTCTGTTTTATGCAGCCTCCATAAGCCTTACGCTTAACAAAAAGTGCATATAATTCCAGTCTGTACTAAAATACATCAGCACTGCCAGCCTACAAACATGTTTAGAGTGGGGCTGGCACATGGGAAAGAAATGTGCCAGGCTAGACTGGTAATGTTCATTTACATAGCCTTATACTCTTTGCTCATAGGTCTTAGAGCAGAAATCCCCGTCTCTTAAGATCATGGAGCCAATGGATTAAGCAAGCAATGCATAAGGCAAAGGAAATTCGATAGCTCTGCTGCTATGAAATGAGTCTTATCCCCCAAGATTCCAGTGTCAGATTCCCACTCATCAGCAATTCTAGCAATCAAGGTCAGGACACAGCTGGAACACTGCCTCTTCTAAAACAGTAACCTCAGCTGGGCGCAAGGTAGCAATCCATCTGATGCTTCTCACAGGCTGCAATTCTGCTACCTGCAACATTGGGATAGAAAACATCTACTGTCCAATGGCCTGACTCTCATTAACAGGCCTTCCAACATCCATTAGTATGAAATTAAAAGCAACTATACCACAGCCCACTGCTGATTTAGGGCAGGGCTGTGGGAGAGGGAACTCATTTTATGTTGATTCTAAGTAGAGCCAGTTTATTCGGGGAAGAAAGAACTTAAGAGGAAGAACTCCATTTTACCAGAAACTATACTTCTGATTCTAATCAGGCCATCTAAGTTCTAAAAGAAAAACTTGTTCATGGATCTCTTGTATCAGGTCAAGTGTGAACTTAAATCCATCTCTTCATAAAGCTGCCTTGCTCTTGAACTGGGTTACTTTTGGCCCTTAAATCGTGAATTCCTTCTGGGTGCTCTGAGCTCCGCTAATGTGTATTCAGTGTAGAGGATTATAATAATACTTAGCATGTTTTATGTAGCACTTTCAGATATTCAAAGGATTTGTATATTTAGCTTGCTCCAACTTTATAAGGCCGGCAAGCACAGTTAACCTACTGCTATATAAATTCACCAATAAAATCAACAGGAGTCTAATGAACAATAATCAAGCATTCATTAATATACATTCTTGCAAGAATTGGTTCTCCCATGATTGGATCATGAGATCATCAATGTTACGTTATGACAGTCATATATTTATACAATTCACATCTTCCACTTTACTCCTCCTATCCCAATATCCACTCCCCCCTTACTCATGCTTTATGTAAGATTCTTGGCTCTCTTACAATACTTCTGGCACCCTTACACGGTACTTCCGGCTTTGGAAAGACCCTAGCATTTTACCCTGATAACAACTCATTTGTCCGATTTACTGTCCAAGTTACTGTCAGGTCATCTTGCCCTTTCCCACATTCTGGGATTCTGGTTGCATAAACATCTTTTCTCCACAGGTACATAAATCTTATAACATCCCGTTTATAAGTTCACATTGACGATTGTCATCCAACAGTACATTCCTAATTACATGGTCATATCATAGTTGTGTAATGATTCTGATTGCATGTATGATTTTTATTTCTTATTCCTTACAAGAATAATTTTACTTAGAAGTATAGTTTTACTTCTGCTTCTCACACCTACCTACTGCAGATGGGGTTTGCCTAAATAATTGACTGGTTAGTATCTCCATTAATGGTAAAGGCAAGGCTTGAATCATAATTCATATCCATAGCCACCATGATGCACCAACTCTGGGGCAGTTTTTCCAGCCAAAACTGATTTGGAGGAGTCAAGAGGACAGTTCCAGCTTCTCCAATCAATGGGGCTATTGATGATACTGGCTGGGGTTTATAGGACTTCCAATTCAACAGACAATAATAGGTTACAGGCTAAATGGAAGACGAGTGGCTATAGTTCTAAATCAGTGGTTCTTAACCTGGGGTGCGTGCACCCCTGAGGGTGCGAGAGAGCATTTCCAGGGGTGCAAGAGAAATTTCAAAAAAAAAATTAAAAAAATGAACCTGGCATGTTAGCGGAGAAATCACTCCGGAGGTTGATGGATCGTCGCTTCCCTTTTGAAAACATACTTACTTAGAAAATAAAACCCGAGATTCAAATCTAATTAACAAAATATTTATTTCAGTAGAAAAGTAATAAAAAAAATCCTTATTAAGACTACATTTTATCGGCTAAGGAAATAAATCACTTCTACCTTGGTAGAAATGGCGATGAGAAAAGGAGGAGGAAACCTCTGGAATGCAGACATGCGTAGTAGAATATATCATACGTCTGCTTGACCATAAATACAAGAAACAGAAAACATAGAGATGCACAACTGGCAATAATTCACATCGTGACACGGCAAACATGGCATTTGTTTATGCAATAAATGTTTTTTCTTAAATAAAAAATTTACACACATTTTTAAGGGGGTACAAGATTTTCAGATTCAAGGGGGTGCGGACCACTAAAAAGGTTAAGAACCGCTGCTCTAAATGATAATTCAAAGAAAGAAAGAAAAAGGGAAGCACAGGAAAGGAAAGAGGAAGGTTCCAGTGTAGACCCTTTCCAATGATTCTGGATCCCACCTTGTTATAGCTTCTTCGTCTCTCATTAATTCTTACTGGTGGTGGTGGGGAGATCCAATTAGTTTCCTTTCCTGACTTCCAAATGATTTTTCATCCCTGTAATTAATGGGCAAGTCGGAGCGGAGCTGCATGGCAGGCAAATTGCTGGTTCAGGGGAGCGGGGGTAATTTTCTAGATATGATAATGAGGGTTGCTTTCTTGCTTTTAAATAATGTATTCATTATTGGGAGGGCTGCAAGGGGGAAACATCCAGAAGTGTTGGATTCTTGTTCCTTTATTGAGAAGAATTTAAATTGTGAATTGTGCTGTAGTATAGGCATAAGTGATCACTACTCCTATCTAGGTCAGTGATAGAAGCCAAATTCAGAGGAGCAGAACATAGCTTGCTCTCTCATTTTGTGGCAGTCACAGGAGGTGAAATTCTGACCAAAGGGGGAGATTTTTAGACATATACATGTACATATGCACACACACACACACAGGCTGCTGGGATGATTAATTAAAACTTCTCCCCCCTCTCTCTCATACACATATTTAGCAAAGGCTTCCCTAGATTGACAGCCAAGGTCCTCTTGCCTTGCTTAAGTCAAGACTGAGATCAAATTGCAAATGGCTTGTACCAGACGTTGAACTGCAAACCAGCAAACCGTAATTTAGCTAATTTTGCTATCAAAACATGCTATTATTTATGGTTAATTTACAGTTCACTGTCACTCAAGAAATTCACTTGATTAAGCCACAAGCATAGGTAAGCGTGCCAAGCAAATTTAGTCACTATCTAATAGATTCAACAAAAATTTCATTTGGCTTCAGTTAGTAATTAAAAGTTATGTAGACCTTTCTGTCCTAACTATCTGGACAATTTCATATTCAGGAGAGTTAAATATTCAGTAGGGTGGTGCATGTTTCAAAATTGATTAAGAAGAGCGCTGCAGCTCAAATGGTATATTTCTCTTTGGTATTCATTAAAGCAAGCTGACTTTTTCAAGCTTTTGCATGAATCTTGGGGAAAAAAGAAACTGCTCTTTTAATGCAACTTTTAAAGCAGCAGCATCTTTTTTTCCAGGTTTGCATGGAAGCCTGAAAAACAGCCAGTTGTGATGAATAACAAAGATGCTGTCTTCCCACAAGAGTTCAAATAATTTTTTTCTGAACCCTTTTTGAAGCATGCAAAGCCCTATTTAATATTTAGGTAACATGCAGCACCTAGTTAGTTCTGTGAGAAAAAGTAAGAACAATAGGTTGTTACTCATAAAAGCTCTCAATCTAATGAGAGCCCTTTTATCAGTAACTGAATGACAGCAATTGTATGTATGAGAATCCGTTTCATGGAGGATGGCCTTCCAACCATGGCATTTGCCAGAGATGCACTTTTTGCTTGCTGCTTTGTGTTAAAATGAAAGGAATGTGATTGCTGGGTGCTGTGATTCATCAGAAGTTGGATGGGAATAGGGAACTGGCAACTATAAATGACCCAATTGTCAATTGGTGCATAATATATAGCATTATTTGTCAACTTTATAGAGCAATGGAGCATATTTTTTTAAATCATGTGTGATTCCATTTCCAGCTCTGATCCTTAACCTTTGTAATCCCTCTCCCCTTCCTTTATCTTATCTTATACTAATTTATCCAGCTGACTTGGGGCTATCCATTTAATTCAAATTGTTCCTGCGATCAAAATTGGAATGAAACTTCAATTAAAGACTGTTTCTAATTCCTGTGAATGGGACCAGACTTCTTTTAAGCATATTAATTATCCTTGGAGAAGCATACGGGTGCCCTATGAGGTTGATAAGAATTGGGCATTTAAGCCAGGATAGCAGCACCATCAATTTCTATCATCTGTAGATCATCACAAGAGGGCTAATGGTCTGCCTTCAACACGCAACTTTACACATGGATAGTCCAAGGCAAAATCACCCAAAATTTATGGGACAAACACAAAAATGTCAGATCAGTACATCACCACAAAGGCATATAGCCACAAAGCCGCCCAGAGTTCTTCAGGAGTTGGGCGGCAAATAAATAATAAATAAATAAATAAATAAATAAATAAATAAATAAATAAATAAATAAATAAATAAATAAATAAATAAATAAATAAATAAATAAATAAATAAAACCCTCTGGCCATCCATGGGATAGGAAAACTGATAAATATATCAAACTGTCTCCATGTCTTCCCTTATATTCTGTCCCTTTATAGCAGAGGTCTTCAAACTTGGCAACTTTAAGACTTGTGGACTTCAACTCCCAGAATTCTCCAACCAGCATAGCAGGCTGGAGAATTCTGGGAGTTGAAATCCACAAGTTGCCAACTTTGGGGACTCCTGCCTTATAGTCATTCTTGTCCTGTACTCAATTTGACACTCCCTTTCAACAAACAAAGTTGGAAGAGTTATGTAACCAGAAAATTAAGGGAGTTCTCACCTAATGGGTATGGAAGAGAGAGCCAGATTAGAGGTGTGCTTATGGAGTGGAAAGAACTGATTAGGCTATGTGGGAACTGATCACAACTGGTACTGAGAGGGGGAAAAAAAGAAACTTTCCCCTTTCTTGTCTTTTAGAAGAACTTACATGTCATTGTCATCTCCAACCCTATTAAAATATTTTATTCATCCAAATTAGTCCTCAGAATTTCCTCCTGCTGTGGAATATTACTTCACTAAAAGATTATTTCACTGGTGAGTGGGTTGGAAGAAATGACATCTCCCCCTCCCCTCCCTGTGCTTATGTCTCAGCAATGAATGATATTATTGACAGGAAGAGAGTGATCTTATTAAGAGTGACAGGATCGCAGAGAGTTAGAAATGCAGTGCAATAGACTCTTCCCAGAATTGCTCTCACTGACATCCAGTCAAATTCTAATGTGGAGAACAGCCAAACATAAGTTTCATTTCCAGAGGTCAGGCCTTTTGCCCTGTATGCCGTCAAAGAGGCTGTTGCTGTTGCCCAAAAATTTAGAGCAGGTTGCAGAACCCAAGCGTTCACAACAGGGAGCTTTGATTCCGCCATTTCAAGAAAACAGAGGCCAGGGAACAGGCTAGCTTGTATCAAATTGATCCATCTTCATGGCAGCATGTGCACCTTCTCCTTGAGAAAAATGCCATACAGACCAAATGAAGCTCAAGATCAGATCATAGCCAAGAGAAAACTGTTCTATAACACAAGGGCCCCTTTAAAAAAAACCAATAAAGCAGAGCATCAACTTATAAAATAAAAGGCATATATGAAAAGATGCCCGGCATTGTATGTAGAAGAACAAAGGAAGATATTTTCCTTTTTGCTCACATAATATTAGAATCTAAAAAGTCCAAGGGAAATAGAAAAGAAAGTTACACTTTTTCAAACTATGCATAATTCAACTGTGGGATTTGCTACCGCAAGATAATAGTGATGATCACCAACTTGGGAAACCATTAAATAGGGATTATTTAATCTCATGGAAGAGGTTCCTACTCATTAAAGCTGCACACACTTCAAAAATGATTTGGAAGAATTGCTTCAGGCCTGGGATTAGCACAGCACCTTGGTGTGATTCGGAAAAGCAGCCCAACTTTTTTTTCAGGCTTTTCCTGAAGCCTGGACAAATATATTAACACTTTAAGAGTTCTACTGGACTCTTTTTTTTTCAGGATTATATGGAAGCCTGGAAGTGTCAGGTTAGTTTAATGCATAAGAGAGAGGGGCAGTGTTCACCTGAGGTCAAAAGCACCTTTTCTGAATCATGTTCAATGTAACTAGAGTATTATCTCCAGTATTCGAGACAGTATATTTCTCAGTGATAAATAGTTCGGTGTAGTGGTTTTGGGCACCAGGCTAGAAATTCGGAGTCCATGGGATCTAGTCTCACCTTAGGCACAAAGCCACTTGGGTGGCCTTGGGCCAGTCACTCTCTCTCAGCCCTAAGAAGGAGGCGAGGGCAAACCATTTCCAAAATCTTGTCCCGAAAGCTGCAATGACTTGTCCAGTTTATTTTAACAGAGTCAAGACTGACATGAAGGCATATACATATTCCTCAGTACCACTTTGCTGGGAAACACAGGTGAGAACATGCTATTATGCTCATTCCCTATTTATGGTATCCATATTATGGACTGGAAAAGAACTGAATAACAAATTCCTCAAGCGATGGCTTGCTCCCAAATGAAAGGAGTCAGCACACCATGGCACTACATTGAGGAGGAAGGGGAGACTGCTGGTGGTAGGCTTGTAACAAGCAGGTTTTGTTCTGTGTATGCATGCAGTCATGCATATATTGCTGTATCCCCACCTTCTTCCTGCTGTTTGGACACCAGGCGAAGTCAGGGGGATGTAGTAGCTCCACCTCTTGCACTACCATCACCCCCTGGCTTTCTAAGGCTTTTTCATTTGTAGGCTTGCTCAACCCCTGTATTTCCTTTGTGGAAGAAGAGGTAGCCACCAGTGCTTGCTAAAAGCAAGAAAGTATCTTGGGGGGGAAATGGGATTATTATTCCGTCACCCAGCAGCAAGCCATAATGTCACATCCTGCCATGAAATTAAGCTCTTAATCTTTTGAAGTCTGAGTGATCATGACTAGTAGCCATCTCCAATTCCGCTGCTACTCTATCAGCTGTTCTTGTAATCACACAATTCATCCATAGGGTAGCAAGTGAAGGGTAGGAGCCCATATGTGGGAGTTTCCTTTCAGAAAATAGTATGCACGTATGTGTCTTTCAGTGAGATGTGACTACATATTTAGGAGACTCGGTGTTATCCTGCAGCAAATATATATATATACACGAAAACAAGACACTGTCTTATATTTTTTTGAACCCTGAAATAAGCCCTTGACCTTATTGCCAAGCACTCAAAAGCCCGATTCAGCTTATTATCAGGGGATGTCTTATTTTGGGGGAAACAGGGTATAATTTTATAGGAAAGGTAGTTCAGAATGACTTACGGTATCTGCTATGACTTGTCCTTGAGCCCAGTAGATGTATATATTTTACCAGTAATTGCTTGACCACATATTTTATATGAGTGACTTGATGTATACTCTGAAGTTTAGCTCTCTCTCTCTCTTAAAACAGAGGATTTTTATGAAAAAAAATTAAAGATGAACAAATTACCAATAGGACTGATAAAACTAAGACTAGCTCAAAAAAGTAGGTATGCAAAAAGTATCTTAAGCCAAATGGTCTATTTATTTCTTGCCCGATCCTAAGTGAAATATTTTTTTTGGCATGCTGTACATTATCATTTTAGGAGTTTGCAGGATTGCTACATCTGAACATGACACTAAGACCTAAACCATGATTTACAAATCACAGTAGTTGGATTCATACATCTAAACTATAACCACAATATGTTTTAGTGGAGATATCTCTAAAATTTAGGGTCAGGAGGAATATTTGGAATTTTGACAGCAAAACTATTTAGCGGAAGTCTCAGAAAATGGTAACCCTGGAATGTGTGGCAAGTTGCAAAACATTAATTTATCAGAATGCAATTCAAGCACTGGGCTGCAAACATCTAGGGCCCACAGTCACTGTTGCATCCATTTACATTTGAGACCAATGCTTCAGTTAAAGTTACCTTCACAATTTTTTAAATTAAATTAAGGAATTTTTAAAATAAATACATCTCAGTAAAGTGAGAGTGAATTCAGTCCATGGATTTCCAAGATCTTAGACCCAGCCTCTTCTCATTACCTGCTACTTGATCTTTGAACTAGGGATGCCTTGGATCAAAGCTGTGCTCTTCTGCATCAAAATATGGGATTCCGTCTCCCCTTCTCTTCCTGTCATGCTAATAATTGATATTGATTGCCAAAACAGATTGCTGTGCAGCATTTTGCACTTTTTGTTTCAGATAGCTTGCACTAAAATGTATCATTCAAGTTTCTTTCCATGCAGCTATAGTAGGACAAACCAGTTCTTCTGGAAGATATGGATGGCATACTGTTCTTAAATATATTTATCACAGGGTATAATCCACATAGTGTCCCTATGAACAATTCAATATGGAAAGTGGCATTACAAAGCAATTCTAATTAAAAAGTAAGAGCAGTTATGGTGAACTAGAGCTACTGCCATAAAGAAGATAGACATTACATTGAAAAGGCTGAGGTTTCCCGAAAGCCAAGGCTCTTCTGAAGGAAGGTTAGAAGTAGGAGATAGAAGGGGTTATTAAAACAAAGCTTTAATAAAGTTCCCCTTCTCGGTCTCTCTGAGCCTATTCAGTCCCGTCTGCAAGGTGTGTTGAGATCCCCTGGTGACAGGCAGCCAGGAGATAATTAATGCTCATTAATCTCCATAGCTCCTGCAGGGACCATTCCCGAGAACACTTAGTCAATGTTTACAGTTTGGCTTTACAGTTTTCAGTGAATGACCCTCGTAGTATCACACGTAAGAGCGGAATGAAACAAATGTAAGAGGCTCTATTCCATTGACTGTAGAGCAACGGAGCTAAATGTCAAGGATCCTGGGTACTATTCAAGATCCCCTATGGTACTAAGTATCAGAAGAAGCAAGAATATTTCATGGAAAAGCAACTTTGAACGTAATGGGCCCATCCCCTCCGAAAGCCCACCACTTTCATTTCCTGAAAAAGAACTAAGAGAAAGATATTTTAAACTACTCTTCCCACAACCATTTACTGATTATCATGCTAGCTGGAGGTAATGAGAGTTGAAATCCGAAACAGCTTGGGATCACCAGCTTGCCAGTTCCTGGATTAAGCTCTGAAGAACTACGTATTTAACTGAATTGCCATTTGTCAAAGATGTATAGAGTTGGTTTTTGAACCCTTATGTCATTTTCTTCATCATCAAAATTTCTAAGCAAGAATTTCAGCAAAGAAGGACGTCTCCTCTTTCCTCCTGCAGGGACTCGTTGCTTTGGACAAAAGCTTGGTTTGAACTTTTCCCAAACACTCCAGGTCCTTTGATCAGATTAACCTAGACCAGCGGTTCTCAACCTGGGGGTCGCGACCCCTTTGGGGGTCGAACGATCCTTTCACAGGTGTCGGGAGACTTCACCCGGACGCTGCCATTTGGGTTCTTTTACCCTCTGCGCATGCGCATAATGCTTTGCGCATGTGCAGAGGGTAAAAGAACCCAAATGGTGGCGGCGTGGCGGGGTCGTGGCAGCAGGCGCAGCGGCAGGGTAGGTCACAGTGGGGGCGCGGGGACAGGTCACGGCATTAGGAAGGTTGAGAACCACTGACCTAGGCTGCTTCTCCCCAACTTGGCTGTCACCATTTATCACATAGTCACATCACTTTCCATTTATCAATTAACTGCTGCCTTATCAGAAGACTGAATGGGAACTATGGGTGGGGAAAGTGCTAAGAAAAAGAGAGTGTGGATTGGAAGGAAGGTTAAAAAAAAGTGAGGGGGGGGGAGATGTATGTTGTTTAATGTGAATGGAAAATAGCCACTTCATGTTTCTGCAGAAATAATAGTCATGTTGAGCATATAACTGCCAATACAGCTAACATCTATCTTGGTCTTGATTTATATATTTAGAACAATGTATGTGTCATCATCAGCCATTCAGTTGTGTCTGACCCTCGGCTATTTTATGGATCAGGACTCTCCATGCCCTCTGTCTCGCACCGCCTTCTTCAAGGTAAGCATGAAAAGTCAAATTGGCAACATTTTCTCCCCACACAGCCCCCTAACAGTGGGACACAGATGTTTATGTCTACTTTTTATTATTTATATATTAAAATACACTGAGCAAGTTTTATAAGAGAAAATTTATTGTGTATGGAGACAATTCACGTCCACAGTGCCAACTTTGCACATGCATCAAGATTAAATTCTTCTTGAAGCAAAAATGGAAAGAACATATTGAATTATATGACTTCTCTAAGAAAGGTTGTTGCAATAAACCAGAATCTCCCCTAAAGGAATGAATAACTCTAAGTAGAATTCATATTGGATCAGAAGCGCAAAACTTTCTACAAAGGAACAGTTTATATATCCACCCACCACTCCACCCACATAAAATGAGTACAAAATAAATAAAATACAGATATGGGTAAGAGGACAGAGTGGGAGGCAAAAATTAGGACATGGGTTTATTCTTCCTACCATCTTCTGTCTTTCACATTCTTTACCTTCAATACTTATGCATGAAGTGGTCTGGCAACTACCTGTTTTCAGTATTAAAAGAAATTGCTCATGAACACTGCCCAGTTTTATTTTATAGAAACAAATGAAACCGGCTACACTTAATGTGATCAGCAGAAGAGGCTATTTTTTAAAAAGATACCCAGACTCTAAAAGTGGATTAAAATCTTACATTGTAGTGGACATTTAGCAATTTCAGAAAAATAAAACTGCCTGTTCCTATAAAAGAGTCACTGAGCAAATTCCTCTGCTTTATAATTTAGTTTCAGATGGGGAACAGTCCTCATATAATAGGCTCTCTCCCCATTTGCACTTAATCAAGATGCAATCATGTCCTGATAACACCAATTTTCTCCCAGCATTGCCCTTATCTCGTTCCTAGCCTTTAACTGAGACAACTTTTCATTGCCTTTAGCTCTATTGATCTAAAATTAGTATTTTTCCCCTTGTTCTAACATCTCCCAGCAACAACATCAAGGTGTCCCTCATCTCACTACTTCTCTTTTTTTAACTTCTCTCCAGGTATCTGACAAGATAAAGGAGAGAAGAGCACAACTCCGCCATTTAGTTAGAGGAAGAAGAGAGGCAGTGTTTGTTCTAACCTGCTTTAACTGATATACCTTTTACCTTCAGATGCAGCAGCCCCATTTTTCTTCATTACACTGTTCAGAAAATTTGTTATGGCTGATTTGCCAGGTCTCCTGTATTTGACACCTTCAGTCATTTCTTTCCCTCTCCTGGCCTCACTTCCGATGAAGTAAGAGAGTGGTTCTCTAGCAGCTGATTGGCTTCGCATTTCCTGAACTCCAGGACCACCTAAGTCAGGGGTCACCAACCTTTCGGACCTCAGGGACCACTAAATTCATAATTTTAAATTCCGTGGACCACTAATATGATCTGCCTAATGACCTGCTGGGTGGGCATAGCTAGGTGGTCATGTGACTGGGTGGGCGTGGTCAACTCAATGTCACTCACATCAAGGGGCATCTCGCCAGCCTCTACTCGCCCCTCTCATCCACTCCTCTCCTGCCCGCCTGGGCTCTTTAGGACCCCAACAGGAAGCAGTTGTTGGAGCTAAGCAGCCACCACAAGAAAGAGTTGGCAAAACAGCTGGCTCAGTTCAAATTGGATCTGACCAAGAAGGAGGCTCAGCAGAAGCACCTCACTGAGGACTACGAGCATAGGCTTTCCAAGCAGAAAGAAGACCTGTGGGAGTGCAAGGCCAGGTACCAACGCCTGGAGGCTCAGTGGGCTGAGATTATCAGCCAGTTCCAGGACATGATGCAGTCTCACTGAAACAAGGCCCTCTGGCTCTTCACCACCAGCGGCACTTCCCTCCAGCCTTCGTCCAAAGCCCCGCACCAGGAGGCTGAAGCAGACCCCAAGTCAGAATTTCTCCCCCCCTCCAACCCAGACAAAAAGACCCCAAAGGGGGAGAGTCTCTGCAGCAACACAAATATTCATTGCACGTATCCAGCCCAGGGGCCATAGTTTGAAGACCACTGATTTAGTGCAATATAAAAAATGCAAATAATTTTTCTGCGGACCACCAAAATTTTCTCACGGACCACCAGTGGTCCATGGACCACCAGTTGGTGACCGCTGACCTAAATAGTTACAAAATCTATAGCTTCCAAATTTGGGGCTAATTCTGTCCTGGCATCTTTGCATAATAGATTTGCTTCATATTCATTTAAGTTGAGAAACACCACTCGGTTCCTACTGCAGTGCTAGTTGGTGGTTTTCTTCACTAGCTGGTGATGTGTTGAAAAAGGATGGCAGCAAAACCAAGAAGAGAAAACCAAATCACTTGCCCATAATGAGTGCCACATTCCATCATGAGGACATTATTTGGCACTGACTCAAAAACCAATGCAATAGGCAGGGCAGGGATTGGCAATGGGTACAATAAATTTTATGGGCAGCATTTCTCAGGGTGTATGTTGACTCAAAGATGAGTGGGTAGTGCTTTAACTCAATAGTGAAGAAAAACGTATCTTTTTATTCTTATTATCACCCCGAACTCAAGTTCCAACAAGATCTTTCAGAAGCAGAATTACCGCCATGACTTCTCCATTAGCCACTGTATAAAAGATAGGAGCAAATCTCAAGCTGCCCCCCGCGCTATGCTTTGGCAGCCAACTTGATCAACTGATGAAACACCGTGCAAAACTACACAGCTGAGGATACAAAAAGGATCAGAAGTGGAAAACAATGTAAATGCCGAGACATACTTTTGCCAGCTGCTAGAGTGTGCAGCACGAGGACCTCCCGTACCTCAGTGGGTTGCCTCTATATAGAGCACTTTTTCTACTACTGAAACGGAAGCATTAGCTAATAGGATAAGAAGAGTAGGACGAAAGGCAATCTCATAGTACAGTGTCACTGTGGAGAACCATAAGATCTTCTACAGGGTGAGAATTAAGGTTTGGGTCTTGAGATTGAAAAAGTGCAAGAATCAAAATGTGGAACAATATCGGAGCACTAGGAGTGGGAGCTTTCACTTTTAAAAATCAGGGGCCAAAACTAATGGAAACACAAAGCTTAATGGGTTAATGGGAATAATAATGATTGAGAAAACGGTGTGAGTCTATGCATATCAAGCAAGGTGCCTAAATGAATATGGTTCATGATCTACATTCACAAGTGTGGAGATATCATTGTTAATTAGCCTCACTCATAATGGGCCCTTTTATTCTGTCCATCTGTAAACAAGAACCTAGCCCATTCTCAAGGGAAGTCAGAGAATATGGCTTGGCATTTCTTACAAGAAGCATATTTTAACCATGACATCCAGTGTGCTAGAAATAGCCTAAGCCAGGCCATGAATTCTGGGACCATCTACTACTTACACTTGCCAAATAGTCTAAAGAATTACCTTTGGATGTACCTTTGGAGTAGAGTCCACCTTCCATTATTCCATAACCCCCTTTCTTTCAAACTGAATGCTTCAATTTTTTTTTCTAGTTTCTGGGACAGGGACAGCCATAAACTGATTGTAAATCTACTCCTAGCTCTAAGCAATTTGCAAGAGTTTCTGATTTCCAATTGTCATACATTAACAGCAAAGAGGTTTTCTTTACACATATCTTGAATTAGGCTTCTGAAACAGAAAGCCTGGGAGAAAGCCGTCAGTGGATTTTTGTCATGGACTTGAAAGCACCCTGCTCTTAATTGTCAGTGCATGTCTATCCTTTTGAACACTTTTTTAATACATGTTCTTCAGGATTCTTCGGGGTTCCAGTAACATAAATAAATACAGATTCCAGTTTTGTTCTTGGGGAATCTTTTACAACTCTCTTCCCCTTTAAATAAAGTTTCCCTCAGATTCCGAATCCAGATCTTGAATCTTGGCTATTCAACACTTGCTTTCTATTCAGTTTTCGCCAATATTCTACCAATCAATTATCATTAGAGTCTGCACAACTTCAATTTCAACTGTGCTGAACTAGGAGTGCTTCTAAATACCAGACAAGAAGCCATTTTAATTTTGCATGCATGATAGTCAACACATGCAAATGACCACTCATATGTTTCTTTTCTTCTTCTTCTTCTTGGAGTAACAACCATCCTCTTCTTAAAAAATAATCTTTTGACTTGAAATAATTTTATGGTTTGCCTGAAGAGATGTGTGACAGAGAGTGTGGAATAGGTGTAGTTAACTAGACAATGTAAATGTGTTAGCAGTTAGCAAATGAGTTATATGACTTACCACAATATGGTTTGCTAACTAAGGGTGTTTTTATATACATAGACCAAAAAGGGGATATTGTGATTCCACTCTATATGTCTGCACTGATGTTGCAAAAGTTAAAGTTCTTACATAGGACTGAAAGTCATATCAGAGCCTTTTTAAGCTGAATAATCTTGCACTCAGGATAGATATTGTATTAGAAGTACCAAAATGGCAAGATGCAAACATTAAATTAAAAAAAGCATTGATCAGTAGTAAATTGTCCAGTGAGGATGCAGATGAGCCACAGAAGGGTGGCTGAGGACCTTGGATTACAACTCTTATCAGCACCAACCAGCTGATAGGTTAGTGGTAGTAGACATTATGGATGGGAGGATATTATACTAGAAGTGCTTGCTTGCTTAGGAACGTTCTGATGCTATCAAAGCCAATACAATGGATAAGTTTCCTCTTTTGCAATCTGAAAGATTTTAAGAGGGTGCTACCAAGGTTTGAAGAAACAGAAGATTAAGCATACAGCTAGAGAAGATTAAAGGCAGCAAGCATAGAAGAGATGTAAAGCCTGAGTTTTCATGGATCAGCCACAAAGATGGACAACTTAGCTCATACACAGGTACAACATTTTTAAGATGTGAAATGAGAACAAGCAGAAGGGACTTTTCAATGAAGAACAGAAATTCATTGCACAGGCGTACCTTGTTTTATTGCGCTTTGCTTTATTACACTGCGCAGATATTGTATTTTTTTAAACAAGACCTCCATCAGCAAAAAGATAATGATTTGCTAAAGACTCAAATGATGATTAGTACTTTTGGCAATAAAATATTTTTTTAATTAAGGTTTTTTTTTACACATAATGCTATGTGTAAAATGCACACTTTAATAGACTACAGTATACTGTAAACATAACTTTTATATGCATTGGGAAACCCAAAGATTTGTGTGAGTTGCTTTATTGTGCTATTCAGTTTACTGCAGTGATCTGGAATATCTCCGAGTTATGCCTGTAATGCTTTATAGTAATAGAACTATTACTACAAATAACACAATGGTCAAAGGGGCATGTCAAGATGCCAACCGTCTATGGTTGGATGATTTATCACACCAGCTCAGAGTATGCCTGAAATTTAGACAGCCTTGGTTCTAATCAACTTTCTAGGTAATTTAGTAGTCCCTTAGGAGGACTTGAATGTCAATCAGGAAAGAATTATACCCTTTCTATGAAAAGTAAAAATCCTCCATGGAAATTTGACACTGCCTAAGCATTTATAGTGAAAGGTAATAGCCCTTCAGCATGTGCACATAAGGAAACATGACTAAATGCTGGAAAAGGAAAACAGCATGAGGTTTCAGAAGGTCCTGGACAAAAGAAGCCCTCAAACAGACCCTCTCTCCTATCAGGAACAGCTAACCTGTTTTCCCTGGCTTAGTAATAAGCAACTCATAGGCATCATCAGCTATGAAGAGACAGTGATAATCTAAATTGTAAGTTTAACCACCATTTCTCATACTGCCTCCACTGCAGTACCTCTATGGGTATTGATAGGAAATCAAAACAATGGATTCTGGTTAATTTTAAGATGGTTTTGGAATATTTCAATATTGATTCTTCTAGATTTATTTATTTGTTTGTATATCACCTTTATATGTTTTTACAAATAACTCAAGGGGGCAAATATATCCAGTACATCCTCCTCCTCCTCCTCCTATTTTTACCACCACAACAACTCTGTGAGTTGAGTTGGGTTGAGAGAGAGAGAGAGAGAGAGAGACTGGCCCACGGACATCCAGCTGGCTTTCATGAGACTAGCCAGAGGTGGTATTCACATACCTTCCCAACCAGTTCGCAAATGTGAGTGCATGTGCTCCGTCTGCGCATGCATGCGACCTTTTGCACGTGCGCTTTGCACACGCGCACGGCTTGCACGCATGCGCGCGCCTTCAAAACATGCAGAAATAGTCAATGACATAGAGCCGGGGCAGGCCCGAACCAGCAGAATACCACCTCTGACTAGAACTCACGGTCTCCCACTTTCTAGCCTGGTGCCTTAACCACTAGACTAGACCAAACTGGGGTTCCAACAGTTCTCTACATAATGACACTGGCTCCATTGAAGGATTCTGGTACGAGAGGCAGGCTCAGGGGTTTGTCCCTTAACAGAGTGCTTGAAATGATAAAGGGAATAAAAGCAATGGAAAAGAATCTAAGAATTTGCTTCACCTCAAACAGCTGACTGCCCTCCCCTAATCATCCTCAACACATTGTTTAAAACCCCTACAGAGTTGCTAAGACTGGGCCTCCCATCAAAGAAGATAATATAACAAAAGAGAAAGTATGTGTACATGTGATAATACACAGGCATAATGATGTACTGTATAAGAGAATAGAGTTGCATTCACCATACAGGCAGAGATGGATGTTCAGAGCACAGATGACAGAACACTAATATATTCAGCACTACACAGGGAGCCTCTAGGGATATACATATCCCCTCCCTCAAAGAAGGAAGAGGTAACACAGCTTGAGATATCTCTCCATTTCTTGACTTCTTAAATGCAGCATTTTTAAAGAAATCCTGTATATATAAACTAAGCTCTCTCTCTCTCTCTCTCTCTCTCTCTCTCTCTCTCTCTCTCTCTCTCTCTCTCTCTCTCACACACACACACACACACACACACACACACACACTCACACACACACACACACACACACACACACACACACACACACACACACCTTTAAAATGTTCCCCCAGTCAAACCTAGTGGTTAGCTTGCAACACAAGTCCTTAGTTAGGTACCCAACTGCCTTCCCATTCCCTTTGGAAAATGAAGACTTTTTTAACACCAACAAAGCACTCAATAGCTTGCAAATGGCTGAATTATGTTGAAATCTGGATCCCACATGATCAAGCATAAGAAATAATTTTTCTAGTCATTAGTGGTTCTGGGTACAAATGGACATGGATACAGACATCCAAGACAACCCCTGAGCTTAGGAGCTGCTGAGATATCTAAGGCAAGGTTGCTTCTATGCTGAGAGTTGTTGATTTAGATCTGATTGAAAAGCTCTTTGCTCAGAGGCATTTTTTTTCTGCTGCTGGTCAATTTCAGAAGACAGGGTTCTTAAAAAAAGAAAAAAGGATCCTAGCTCCAGGCAAACCTCATAGGCTCATATAAGTGAAGAATCTGCCACAAAACGTGAATGTACCACAAGAGCCATAGCAGAAATGTTGTTTGGCAAAAGGCTGCATACTTCCAGTTGGTGTTAAGCAGCATAGCGCCCCTGTGTTCAAAGAGAATAATGCCAATTTACATCCATCCACCAGGAAATCCATCTTTATTGATTCATGGAAAATGAAACCAAGCAGGGGTCTTGATCCATTTGCACAAAACTCCTAAGAATTGCTTCCAAAACACCTAAGCTTGCTTGTGCCGTAAATGTTCCATAGGTGTAACAAATCTGGAGGTGTTCATCCCAAAAGTAAGAAAGGCAGCAGATGGTGTATATATGGTGTGTATGTGTATGTATATGCATATGCATATATTTATATATATATGATGTATGTGTAAGTGTGTGTGTGTATAAATACACACATGCACACATTCAGCATATCCCTGAGTTGAAAAAACTAACAGATTCTGCCCTCATCATTGTACTGGAATGGAACCATAGTTAATTAACTGAGGAAGGAATGGCTGCATTTTTTTAGCTGGTACAAACACAGCCAAAGTTTCCCAATCCCACATTTTGCTGCTGTGGTTTACCTGATCCATAAGCAAGCTTAACATGGAAGATTGTATGTTCTTTTCAACAAAATTGCACGGAATTCATGGTTGTAATTAATGAACACTGTTTGAGCAGTGTAATGTTAATTCTGAACAACCACAATTGTGTGAAACACATCCAATTTTCAAAGAAGAACTTCCGGGAAGAACTTCCTGGGCACCCAGTTATTAAACTGACCGGGGGATCCAAAGGCAACAGCATTCAGTAGCAGTAGATTCAATAGTAATGGATCCCGGAAGGTTTGTTCCCCAAAATCTTTGTAATCCTATTAAACAGATGTTATTCCTGTCTCAGCACTGAGACCATAAACCATTATTATTCTTGTTGTAGAAAAAAAGGAATAGGTTTAAATTCTCGTTGTTTATAGTATCCTGCCTTTAGTTTTGCTGCTGCAGAGATTCTCTGAAGCTGTTAAAGCCACACTGGCTTTGCTCTGCCTTCTCCTTCCCCTACCTTGCAAAAATTCCCCAACAGGAATGGACTGGTGCCCCACTTTTCCAAGACAACACTCCCTCAAGCCTAGATGGGTGAGTACTGGATACAATATGATGGATCAAAAAGGTGGTAAAGATGCTCTACATTATCTGCCATGAGTCTCCCAAGCAATAGGAGTCAAGCATGGGCATCCGGGTTAGACTGGACAGGCAGAGGGGAGAAGGGAGGTAGAGAGGATTCAAGGGAGAATTGAAGATATTTAACAGAAGATGTTCTTCTTATCCCTTTTATCTTATCTCCCCAACTTGGAGATTTCAGAAAAAGCAAGGCCAGCTTCTGCTTCCTGGTGCTAACTTTCCCTTTTAATAACCCTTGTGGGCTGCTGATATTCCCAAAAGAACTATTGTTTGACATCTTCCACTTTCCTCACCTTTGCCAAGCAAGCCAATGCTGAGAAAAGACGTTTAATGGTTCACAAGTTGAGGGGTGGGGAGGGAGACTATTCAATTGCCACTGAAAGCAGAAAGCTACCAGAGGAAATGGGGGAGTGGGGGAGAAGGTTATGCATAATAAATTTGGAGAGGGAGGGGAAGGCAGCATGATTTATAACCATTTCTTTTTCTGAGCTTCTGTTTCCCCTTTATCTACATTTCTTTCGGTTTAATGACATTTGTATCCACCCTTACCTTTTACCAATCATTCTAGCCAATCCCTCCTAAACACAGAAACACACACAGCCCCCTTTTCTAGTCATTTCATTTCCCAACACTTAAAAACATTAATAATTACAACTCCACAGCCTCTATATTCCACCAAATTAGGGAAGAACTCAGGGCACCGTAAAACTGAATCGACTCCCCTCCTTCTATCTTTCAGCCCTGCGAAGAATTTTAAATCAAACTGTGTTGCAGCAATCAATCTACCATCTCTGTCAACCTAATTTTGGGAATAATGATGGGGGGAAAGGGGGGGGCAGAGATAATTTGATCCCATCCTAAAATCAGTGCAAGTCTAATAATCATGGTTGTCAGCTAATTGAGGAGGGGGGGAGGAGGGGGAAAGAATAGACTTGAGCGGATGCAATAATTTCAATCCAAGTTTCTTCCAGACAGCCCACCTGCCCCCTAATTCTTTGCCAGTCTTTCTTTCTTATGGGGCAGAGACAATCAGGAGATATTATACAAGATACCAAAATGTGTGTGTGTGCGTGCGCGCGCGTGCATGCGTGTGCGCGCATGTGGCATTCACATCCACCATTCACTGAAAACCTTTCTGTGGACAGATCAAGATCAGGCCCCACTGATACGGAATTAGATTCACGGCCATATTTTCAGCTCCAGGGACCCTTTGGCGGCCATAAGGGAGCTGCTTAGGGAAGGCCTGGCCTAAGGTGAAGTAAGGGGCACATCCACTTACCCCTAGAGAAATGTATTGAGGGTGGGGTAGGTACCGAGGGGAGTGGATGGCAGAGCTCCAGACCCATCACAACAAACCCATGCCCCCCCTCCCGTTCCCAATTAACCATTCTGCCTGCATCCTTCTCCTCCCCATCTTGAAACTGTACTTGTGGGGGGGGGGGAGAGATTCGCGCGCGCTTGTATGCTCGCCACCCCCTCTTCCTTCAAAACCTGGTTGTTGCATATAGACACGTATCAGAGAAATTTGGGGCGGGGGATAATTACAAGAAACGGACCGTTGCCGCGATGCTAAACCAGGTTCCGGGTCCCCTTCCCCCCCCCCCTCCTGCAGCAAAATGAGCCAGGAGACGAGCTGAGGGAAAGAGAAGAATAAGACTAAAGAGAAAAAAAAGATCGCCAGAAACTGCCCTACCCTCCTCTTTGTGCATTACGGTATTTTGACGGCAATTTCCTTTCCTCTCCCCCCCCCAAACATATATACAAAATCGAGGGGGAGGAAATACCGCAGTACCGGCGACGAGGAGCAGGATAATTTTTTAATTTTTTTTTATTTTTTTGCAGAGGGCTTTGTCTTGGGCATCACGGAAACCGAACGGAGGATAGGCGGCCGCCTCACCCTTAGGCGAAAAGGACCCTCACTTGCAACCCCCCCCCCGACCAGATCGCAAATCTCCAGAGAAAATGAAGGGGAGGGGGGGTGAGGTAGAAGGAAGGTGGGAGGAAATGGTCCCTTCCTCCCAGCCTCATAGTTCAGTCAGCAAACCCCCCCCCCCGCTTCAAGTCTCACGGCGCAAAGCAAGCCAGTTCATGAGAGACGCTTATCAAGGGGGAGGGTGGGGGGGGGGCAGAGAGCGCAAGAAGAAAGCTCAGGTAACGATGGCGATAATATCCCATTTTCTCCCCCATAATAACGATCACCACCACCACCACCACCATCATCTTGCCAAACACTACCAGCGCCCTCTTGCAAATAGACTCGCCATCTAGCCGATTTCTCCAGGTGTCCGAAGCCAATAGAGTCACTGATGAATGGGAGGGGAGCGGGGACAGAGCACCGTTCAATTTCCACCAACACACCAACCCCGCGTGCAACACCCCCCCCCGCCACACACACACACATATACACCCGCGAAAGCGAGCCTCCCTCTCCTTTACCTTCTGCGATCCAGTCCTCTCGGGTTCCTCCATTCAGAGATCTCTAATCCATCCCTGCCGCCGGAATGGCAGGGCTCTCGAGCCCCCCGCAGATATTAGGAAACACGAGGCAATCGGATGCGTGATCTCGATCTTCTTCCGATCGCTCCCCCTTGGGGCGTCAATTTCAGAGAAGCTGGGGTGGGGGGAGCGCACACACACTGAGAACGACGCGTCCGGATTTCGGATTGTTTTTGCCCCCGGTGGGCCGGCGAGTTAAATGGGGCGGGCAAGAAAGGAAGGAAGGAATAAAGAAAGAGAAGGGGGCGTCTCTTATCAATCGACTATGTCCCTATTATTTTTTGTTGTTGTTGTTTGTTTGCAGCCGCCCCCTCGGAAAATAGCAGATGGGAGGAAGAGGTGGGGAGTGGGGGAGAGGAGAGAGGAAGAGAAGGACCAAATCAAAGCCCTCCTTCCACCGATGAGATGTCACTGGCGGACGCCTCCACAAGGCGAAGCCCCTCGCCTAGCTCTGCCAAAGGAAATCTTGAAATATAGCCATCCGTACGAAGCAGTCTGGGCATTTTGGAGCCGGCGGAGGCAAACGAACGAAGATCCACCCCCCGTGTCACACACTCACCCGCGCGAGCGCAGGGCGACGGCGGGGTGGGGGCTCCGTCTGCCTGCTCTGCCCGTCTCTCCTCTGCTCCCCCGCCGCGGTGCACACAGACAAGCACGCGCGCGCTCCCCACCAGCACCCCACCGCGAGGAGATTGTGGGGGGGGGCTGCTTGGGGCTCTAAGGCGCCCGGGCACAGCTCTGGCCTCGCTTCCGCTAGCTTCCGACCAGCCGCCCCCGCGTCTCCCCGTGGAGCGAGCGCTCCAGCTGCCCCGCTGCTTTCCCCGAGGCAAAACGCGCTCTTCCCCCTTTCTCTTCTTGCGGTGGACGCCCCCTCCCGGCGGACCCGCTCGGGCAAGGCGAGAGGGGGAAGTGGATGCAAAAAGGAAGGTGACTGAAGGGGGAAGAAAGAGGGAGCGCGCGGAGGGGGGGGTGTCTAGGCCTGAGGCGATCGACGGCAGCGAGCGCGCGAGCGAATCCCTCACGAGCCCCTCAGCCACAGAGCCCGGAACTACTAGCCGGGGTGCTTGACGAAGAAGCGAACGGTTCGCTCTGCTCCCTGAGGACCGGGAGGCAACGGCGAGCCAGCCAGTGCTATTCGGGGCTAGGAAGGCGGGAGGGAAAAATCGGAGCGGATTCCAGAAGTGACGGATACACCTGAGAGGCGTTGACAATACATGGCGTAGGAGAGAAAATGCGGGACGGAGTTCTGAAAGGGAGCGAGCGGGGAAGAGAGATATTTAGCCTGGGAAGAAGGAATACCTTGGATGGATCTGCAGACGTGTCAGGAAGCTTCAGTTGAAGGGTTTGAATAAAATGGGGAGTCAGGGAATGTTTCAGATGAAGCTGCAGATGGGTATTAGGCAGGTCCTGGAGGATTGATAACAAGAGGAGGAAGGACTGCACTACAAAACATCAGGTATCATGGTGTAGTGAAGAAAAAGGTGCACAGGTATGAGGGGACTTATAGGAAACATCTTTCTCCATGTAGCCTTCCCAAATAGCTGCTTTTCAGATTTGCTTAATTCCCAACTGTTTGCTTAATTCCCAACCAGAAAGTCCAAGTTGCCTCTTGAAAAAGCACCTCTGGGACAGCCATGACCTGGATGACTATCTCCATAGACTCCCAACTGTTTGGGTTGGGGAAGTTTCCAGTCCCTTCCAGAATTATGAAAAAATGGGAAGAAGCAGGGAGAGAAATGGATTTTCAGGTAGGAATCAGTTCAGGTAAATGCTCACAAGGAATAGGTAACACCTGACTAGACGTAGAAGACATTCTAGGGTATGGTTTTAAAAAAATCAATACAATGTGCATTGGGGGCATGCATAAGTGCACCAGTGTGCCTACCGTCCCTGTCCTAATGTTCCTTCTTATCAGTACCCATCTTATGTATATAAACAATGTTATATCTATGTATATTACCAACATGTACTTGACAAAAATAAATAAATAAATAAATGTCTGCAATGGGGCAAAGCTTGACTCATTTTTATTATGGGTGTCACAGGCAAAGTTTTCATTAGATCATCACACCATCTTGACTGCTTTGACTATACCCTACAGACACCCTGGCTGGAGAATCTGGTTAGGCATTTTCAATGTACTCAGCAAGGAACTCGAGTGGATTGCAGGCCCAAATCTGAGTGTTTATGTTTCAGTGTTGCACGGTAACAACTTTGGTTGATTAGGATTGCTGAAGGAGTAAAAAAGAACACTCTTTCAAAACAAGACTTGCACTCCCCAAACTGTCACTAGCAGCAGCCACCTTTATCTATACTTTTCTACTTACCTCTGATGAAATGGATGATTATGGGCTCATTGTGCCCATATCCTTTTATGGACACCATGGAGCTGTAGAATCAGTTCCTAATTCCAGCATCAAAGGGGAGAATTGAAAGAATAAAATAAATACCTGAACCAAAATTTCCAAACTATCAAGACTCCTGGATCCAAGTAAGCCTTCTTTATAGCTTTCTTATCCATTTATAGATGCTGGCTTACAAGTTATCTGAAATTGGCATTTGTATTTTCAGATGGAAACTAGGTAAACGTAATCACAAAAGCTGATTCATGATAACTTCCATTTTATTAATTGTGTATTATCAGTATGCATGTAACAGGAAAATCTAGCCCATGAGATTAAAAAAAAGATGATTGGCATATGACATTACTACTGGTCAGCATTTGTTATACAACTATACAAAGATTATTTGAACCTTCTTTAAGGGGAGGGGAGATATTGTAGTTTGTCCTCACCGTTGTTCATATACAGTTGGATCAAGCAGATTGTGTGGTCTCCATTCTGTAAATTAGGTCATTGGGAATTTTTACCCTTCATTGCACAGCTTTATAATCAACCACAATTTAATCCACTAGTGTGTTTATTACATTGCGTACAGTTCAATCCCAGAAACCTGAGTTATCTAAGAAAAACATGATAGGTTTGTCCTATAAGCACAAATCTTCAGTCAGTGCTAGCAAATAAGAACCATCCAGTTTTCAGTGATGACCATACTGACCTGTGAGAGACTCAATCCCCCAACCTTGACAGGTACATGGTGGGCTAGTGTGACATCTGGAAGTTTAGGATAATGCAAGTGCATGTAGGCATGTTTTGTAGGTCATTCCTGGAACAAAGCAGATCCGATTCCTAAACAAATAGAGGAAAACCTCTGGACCTTGGGGCAGAATAGATGTGGGGGATATGAAAGCTTGAGGTTTAGGTGTGGCATCTCCAGGCAAAAAGTATCCAACAGCAGCAGGTGTTGGGAAATACCTCTGCCAGAAAGATCTTATAAGACAGAGGGGATGGCATTTAAAATAGATGTCTCTATGGTCTGATCTGATAGGTGGCAGTTTCCTATATTTTTGGAAGATATTGACGTATTTTCAGGTCCTAGTATTATAAATTCACTATCCATCCCTTTAGATTTAGATATTAAGAGTTGGAAGGGACCTTATAGGTCATCTAGTCCAGGGGTCGGCAAACTTAAACACTCAAAGAGCCATTTGGACCCGTTTCCCACAGAAAAAAACCCACTGAGAGCCACAAAACCTGGGTAGGCGTGGCCAACTTGACATCACTCACTCCCACCCAGTCACATGACCCGCTAGCCACGCCCACCCAGCTGGTCATTAGGACAGAGAACTGGGAACCACAAAACCCTTTTTTCTCTCTCTCTCTCTCTCCCCCTCCCTCTCCCTCTCATCTCTCCCTTTCCATCTCTTTATCTCTCTCTCTCCATCCATATCCATACATCCATATCGTCTGTCTGTCAAACCATACAAATGAAGGTTTATCACAAGCAATCGGAAGAAATAAACAAATCTAGAGATGTTTGTTGGTGGAGCAATAATTTCAGTGAGGGCAACAGGGGAAAAATCAAGTCTTCATTTGTATTTCACAGACAGCTCAAATCAAAACTGCAGCTGAACAAAAACTCCTCTTCAGATGTGTCTAAAATGAAGGATGCTGGGAGGTGTAGTTTAGCTTGCATCTGGAAAGTTATCTCTGTTCTATTGAATGGCTCATATAAAATAAGTCTTGTAATAGAATTATGTTAAATTGCATCTTCCATGATTATACACCAAATTAAAAAAACAGGCTATTTTTGCACAACTTACCAACTCTATGGTTTACTTCAAAACTGTTTACTGAATTCATTGCTTGAGTTTGCACAGAACACCAAATGACAGCCTTATCCTAAGATCTAAAAAATGGGAATAAAATTATGCCAATATGCAGAAATGATTTATAAATTTCTATTACATTTATTGATATGAGGAGATGGGATTTAAGGCTGTCCTCTCAACACGGCAGCTAGAAAATAAAACTCTCTAATATCCCTGGCATACTGAATTATTTAAAATTGACACTGCATATGAATTCATGCAACACAGACTAAGATCATGGCACCTTTAGTGCCATCTGGTGTGCATTGCTGATCCCAATTGACAAGATAAGAGGGGTCCTCTGCTTTTAAAGCCTCTGTGAACAAGATAGTTGCAACCTCTTATGTGTGATGTGAGGATAGTATCTGCTGTTATACATTGCTACTCTCATGGTAAAACTAAGAAATACTAAACCTATCACTGAAGCTGCATTAAAAAACAACAACCCCAGTTCCATTAGCTTTTGTTGTAGAACACATTGAAACAGAAACTACCTCGCCACATTTTAGAATTATGTGTTGTGCAATTCTTGCCATGTGGTTGGTTAGTTATTCAGTGGCTGTAATCTTTTGTATTTGAGGAAGCTGCTAATTACTCAGTATACTGTGGGAATAAAATAAAGTTTTTAAATAAACCATTATTGGGTTAGTTATGGGTAAGCATGTTGGATGGACACAATCAATGATGGATCAGGGAAATTATTTGTTATATCTAAAGATGTTTGCCTGGAAGATATTTTTCTCAGCTATGTTTCCTGAGATTTTTTTTCTTTGACTCTAGAAATTTTGAGAACAATTCATTAAAGAATAAAGTTACTCATCTCTAGTCCCTCACATAGACTTGCTATTGAATATGTCTGCACACAATCCTAACTCATGGGTAAACTGATTCCAGATTCACAGAATACATTGAGCCATAAATCATCCGCTTCAGCTGAATTCACATAATATCTTTAGGTTACAATACGGTGTGCTTGTTTGTGGTTGCATGTCCTGTAAACCCAGCCAATGCTAGGTTAAGGAGCAAAAATTATTTTGTTGGAACAAATAGTGTAAAGAGACTTATCAAAATACTTTTCTTTCTTTTTAAAAAAAATTTTAAAAAGTTTTTTATTTATAAAACAATTAAAAACAAATGTACAAACAATAAGACAAAACAAAGACCAAAATACATAAAATTAAGTACATGACGGATTATCCAGTTAACCTATTTACATTTGGTCATTTCTTTCTATAACATTTTTCTTATCATATAGAATCAAGTTTTAATACAATTTCTAAATCTTTCCAACCTTTCCAATATTACATAATCTTGGCTTTCCTTTTTTCCCACCATTCATATAGTTTGTTCCAGGTTTCATAGTATTCTGTATCCGATTTGTCCTTCAACTCTAGCGTTAATCTATCCATCTCTGCACATATTAGTATTTTATCTAAAACTTCTTCCTCTGTAGGTATGTCTTTATTTTTCCATTTTTGAGCAAATAGCACTTAGCACTTAGACTTATATACTGCTTCATAGTGCTTTACAGCCCTCTCTAAGCGGTTTACAGAGTTCAGCATATTGCCCCCAACAATCTGGGTCCTCATTTTACCCACCTCGGAAGGATGGAAGGCTGAGTCAACCTTGAGCTGGTGAGATTTGAACAGCTGAACTGCTGAACTGCAGTGCTGCATTTTAACCACTGCGCCACCTCGGCTCTTATCCTTGCAGCGGTCAAAATTATCCTTGCAGCGGTCAAAATATGTAGCATAAGATATAATGTAATCAAAATCATTTTCTGATCTGCATGCATATGTTAAACAAGTGGTGTTTGCAGGTACATTTAGTACAACATGATAAAGAACGTATTTTTTCCAGAAGTTGTTAGACTGTAGTTCCGCGATGGCAAACCTATGGCATGCGAGGCATCACCCCAGCTCAGCTCCACCACACATGTGCGCTCGCCTCCCGCCAGCCAGCTGATTTTCAGGTCTCTGCCGTGCATGCGCGGGGGTGGAGCGCATGCAGAAGATGCACACATATGCTCAGGGGGGAGTGTGAGGGTCGTGCATGCGTGTGTGGGTGGTCGGGGTGTGTGCGTGCGGGGGGGTCGCGCGCACATTGCATTATGGGTTATAACTGCAGGGAGGCCTACTAGGCCCAAAACGGGGCACAGGGGAGAGCAGAGGGAGTCATGTGCGCATGCGCACGGGGCAGAGGGGAATGTGAGGGGGTTGCAAACGGATGTGCAGTGGGATGTGGGGTGGGGTGTCATGCATTGTGGATGCGGGCACGCAGGTTTGCTGTTGCACACGCATGCACGCACTTTCGGCACACAACAATAAAAAGGTTAGCCATCACTGCTATAGTTCCATTATACTGACAGGCTCACAGGAGTTCATATCTAAAGCAGTTCCCCACATTTGGTGTGCTATATAGAATTAGAAAGCTGGGAAGAGAAAAGTCAAGCAAGCAAGCAAACAAACAAATTTATTTATTTGTCCACAAACCCTCACAAAAACGGATTATCTTCTCCATTGTTACATTGTTAATTATCCTAATTAAAACATATTAATAAAGCTGTAAAATGAATAATAACATTTATAACATAATACAAAGGTAAACAATACAAAATCAAACATAGTATTTAGTAAACTAAATCTTCACACGAGACTAAAAGACCCTCAAAAGAAACAAGGAGATGGTGCAAGATGCCAGTTGGAGACCTTGGGCAGTTGCTCTCAAACAGATTAACAGAGTTGGAAGGGACTTTGTAGGTCATCTAGTCCAACCCCCGGTCAAGCAGGAGACCCTACACCATTTCTGACAAATGGCAGTCCAATCTCGTCTTGAAAGTCTCAAGTGATGAAGCTCCCACAACTTCCGAAGACAAGCTGTTCCATTGGTTGATTGTTCAGAAAGTTCCTCCTTATTTCTAGGTTGAATCTCTCCTTGATCAGTTTCCATCCATTATTCCTTGTCTATCCTTGCTTTGGAGAATAGCTTGACCCTCTCCTCTCTGTGGCAACCCCTCAAATATTGGAAAACTGCTATCATGTCTCCCCTGGTCCTTCTTTTCACTAGACTAGCCATGCCTAGTTCCTGCAACCGCTCTTCATATGTTTTAGTCTCCAGTCCCCTGATCATCCTGGTTGCTCTCCTCTGCACTTTTTTTAGAGTTTCAATATCTTTTTTATAGTGTGGTGACCAAAACTGAACGCAATACTCCAGGTGCGGTCTAACTAAGGCTTTATAGAGTGGTATTAGTACCTCACTTGATCTAGATTTTATCATTCTGTTAATGCAATTTAGGATTGCATTGGCTTTTTTGGCTGCTGCTGCACACTGCTGGCTCATATTTATCTGGTTGGCCACTAGGACTCCAAGATCCCTCTCACAGTCACTGCTATTAAGCCCGGTTTCACCCAGTTTATATGTATACTTTTGGTATTTTTTACCTAATTGTAGGACTTTACTTTTCTCTACATTGAATTTGATTTTGTTAGGGCCCGGCGCCCAAGTCTGTCAAGATCAGGTGAGGGCGGGGTAGGGATGGTGAGCTGCCTGCGCAGATGACCCCGTTGCTGGGCTCTTCCTCGCTGGGAGCTGGCGTCCCCCAGCCAGCGGCAGCGCTCACGGCCCCGCCACCTCGAGCGGAGCCTCATGGCTTGCTCCACCGGCCAACAGGTCCCCAGGGCTGTGGCTGTCACCGACTTCCTTTGGCCATCGTTTCCCTCCCTCCCTGCCAGAGGCTTTTTTCATTTCCAGACCAGCTCCAAGCAAATGGTGTACAAACTTCAGCAGCTTTTGCACCGCTTGCTTGGAGCTGGTCTGGAAAGGAAAAAAACACAGCCGAATTAGGCGGGACTCACCCCACCCAGATCCCTCCGAACGGGTCTCTCTACATAGCCTCCCCGCTGAACTACGCCAGTTATTGCCCACCCAAAAGGAGCCCGCCCTCTGATCTCTTCCTGCACAAAAGAGCTGGGGGCACAAAAAGCGCTTCCCCTCTACCTGCATGCTGTTATCGGCTCTGCAACCCCCCAAGACCAATAAGATGCTGCTACCCAGGGCCACTGGTTGCTACCCGGGTGCAGAGGAGGGTGAAGAGATGGTAACAGCATGCAGGTAGAGGAGGAAGAGCTTTTCGCGCCCCCAGCAGAAAGAGCGGGCACTTGGAAAAGCTCGGAGGGTGGGTTCCTTTTGGGTGGGCAATCACTGGCATAGTTCAGCGGGGAGGCTATGTAGGGAGACCCGTTTGGAGGGACCTGGGTGGGGCAAGTCCCACCTAATTCAGCTGCATTTTTTTCCTTTCCAGACCAGCTCCAAGCAAGCGGTGCAGGCGACGGCGTAAGAGCTGCTGAAGTTTGTGCACTGCTTGCTTGGAGCTCATCTGGAAAGGAAAAAAGCCTCTGGCGGGGAGGAAGGGAAACCTCAGCCTGCTGTTTCTGCTGCCCCAACCCCTTCACGCCTGGCAGCAGCAGTTCTCACACTGCCACTTCCCCGGCGGCTGCGGTAAGTGGTAAGAGGTGTGCTGGCCAGGAAATGCTCCCTTAGGAGTCTAAGGCACCATTTGCTGGCGCGAACGGCCATGCTGGATGCTGCCCAGAGCGTGAGGCTGGCAGGAGGAGGAGGTACAGCGGCAGCAGACCATTAGCACTGGCAAAGTTTGGTACGGGAGGCTTTCCAGGCCCAAAACAGGTCGGGGGGGCATGTGCGGGTGGTGCATGCATGGTGGGCAGTCATGCGCACATGCACAGGTGGGGCACACATTGTATTGTGGGTGCTGGCACACATGGGCACTATCGTGGGTGAACACACACACTTTTGGCAGGCAATAGAAAAAGGTTTGCCATCACTGTTCTAGGGTGTTGTTGTGACCCGCCAGCAGCCCGTGCAGCTAGTAGCAGATGCCGTCCAAGATGAGGCCGATGAGGTGATGCGCAAGCGGCCTGTGCGGCTGGCACCCGAGTCGGACAGTGAGGAGGCTGGCGAGGACTCGGTGCCAGAGGCAGAGGTTCAGCCAGGGCCTTCGGAACCTCCAGCATCTCAAATCAGTGATGAGGTAGAAGAGGAGGAGCCTCTTCTTAATGCACGGGCATGCAAAGCTGCCAAAAGGCAGGAATGGCTACTCAGAAGGAGGTCTCCTTGGGAGTAGGCTTGGGGCTAATTGGCCACTCCCAAAGCCTACTTAAGGAATGACGAAGATCGAAAAAACTCTGCAGGAAACAACTCGTTTGATAGTTTGTTCGTTCGTGTCCCTCGTTTGGAAAACCTCTGCTTGACTTACCTGTTTTGGCTTACTTTTTGTGAACTGATTCCAGGTATCTGGCCAAGCTTTGTAAGCTTCCTGTGATATCCAGGACTAATTACTTATCTTTGCTTTATGACTTTATGGACTTATGCCAGCTGTTAATGCCGTTTAATTAACAGCTGTTTTTTTTCAAGAAAAGACTGCTTTAAGATTTGTTTGTGTGTGAACACTACTAAGCCAGTTTATTAGTAGTGGTTAATCAATTAAATATAGCTTGGATATTCAATCGAATAAAAAACAATCAGTTTTCTGAAGTGTAGACCAATTTATATGGGACTTCAATCTATCTTAAAATGTCTTTTGAATAAATGGACAATCAAACGGAGTTACATGGGAGATCTTCTACCTACTTCATATTATAGTGGTTAAAAAGATAAGTGATAAAGAACTGAGGAATATCTTTTCTGTAATACAGCAGATGTCATTAACTAAAATCTAGCTATTGTATACAAGTTTTATAAGTGTGTCTAATAAAGAAAGCTATACTTCAGTCTCTTCTTTAAATCTTTTATCAAAAGCTTACCTTTGTCTTCTTTAAGGAGAACAAATCATTCTCTAAGGACACATCTCTGATTCTCTATTTGAATTGTATCTTTGTTTGTACACTGTCACATTTGGAGAACTATGACTTAGAGAAACTACATTTTTGAAGTAGGTTTTAGAATTTTGCCAACCTGGAATTATTTGCTTGACAGATTAGAATCTGCTCCATACAGTGTTGTTGAGATAATGTATGTTCACAGGGGAACTTGTTCACCCTTATAAACTGAGGAGATCCACTCCTCTTGTGGACAGAGAGGAGCCATAGAAAAAACTCTTTAGAGAAACAAGCCTGGAATATTGCTATCATAATTGTGCTTTCAAACCTGGACATATTTTTCCAAGGCCATTGAGCATTTTTGTCACTTGACCAAGAGGCAGAATTGAAAAATATTAGTATTCCAAGAAATCAAGGTTTAACTAGTAGCATGACATTGTAGGGGAGAGCCATGTTAATCTGTTTGGCAGACAATCAGGAATCCAATAGCACTTTTTCCAACTAACACATTTTATTAAAAGGCATATAAGCTTTCACTGCTGCTTACACTAAAATGTGTTAGTCGGAAAAAGTGCTACCACTTTTTTTTTTACATAATAATTCTCCAAACAGAATCCTAATTCAGTTCTCATTTGATCTACCCTTAAACCTTGGAGAACATTAAAAGAATGCCCATATGTGGACAGACTATTTCTAAACCCCAAACTGGTAGTACAGTGAAAGAATATTTCTAATGCTGTACATTAATCATGTTTTTAGGGAAAGAATAAAGTAGTTTCCACAAGAGAGAGCTTTGAATCAGAGTTACAAAAACATAGTAAGTTGAAGTCTGAGGAGATAACAAATGTTTGATTTTTTTCCCCCCCAAAGATGATGAAAGCTTACTTTTTGACCTGCTCTAAGAATCCCTTAGGAATGAACTCTCTTTGCCATCAACGTTTTTTTTTTGCCAAACACTTTGTTTTCCTAATCAGGGTTTAACTGCTTTGGAAGTTTCTGCAAATCTCTACAAAGAGATTGTCTATGGAATCTGAAATCTAGTGTTCTGAGGCTATGCTTTGTGCATGGAATAATCCATGTAACCCAAATGAATACATTTAGGGTGGGGGGAGAATTTGCATTTAAAGGTTCTCTCCAATATAAGATTGCGTGAAAAAGATCACGCAGTATTATTGTAAGTTTTCCCAAACAAAACTGTATGAAAAGATTTGATAAAACTACGCATACCTGCTTAGGAGTAAATTCCATTGACTTTAGTGAGACTTACTTCTGAGGAAACATGCGCAGCATTAAATGATGTGACTTATTTTTTCCCACTTGACTGAAATAATCAGATACTATCAATTGTTCATTCCTGTCAAGGGATAACCAGTCCAGTTTTTGTTTTCCACCTAGCAGAGATCAGAATTTATTTCACTGCTCCTTCAGCACTCAGGAATCCATCCCAGTTTTGTCCCTCAACCCGATCTCCTTTTTCTGTCATTTGGATTCACCTTTTCAAGCTTTTTTTCCCTGCTGCCACAAAGGTTAGAAATTCATTTTGTTTAAAAAAAAATGAATCGGAAATGCTCATATAATACACTTTGTCCTCCAAAGATCTGGACTAAATAATGGGTATCTGCCTGGGTTAATCAGTTTTTCTATGTAAGCATTTCCAGGAATGAATATAAGGTTTAACTAGAGAAAAACGTAAGCCTTCTGTATTGTAATCTGGAAAAGGGAATGGAGGAGATTGTACAAAAGCTATCTGTCAAGTTAACTGCAAGTGCAACCAAATTTCTGGACTCAGGAAGAGACTAATCTGATATTTGCCACCAATTTCAATTTATCTTGTGATTTGAGCTAATAGTAAGTAATGTGAGCCATGTGGCTGTGATGGGAAGGAGGAATCACAGCTTGGATTTTACTAAAAAATTATCATGATCCTCTATCGAAAGGTTCACTAGTGGCCTCTTCCTGCCTCAAGCAATCACCGGCAGCTTAGTGGTGAACTCACTAGAATCATGGACGTTGCAATCCAATACACCTGGAAGGTTTCAGGTTGGAAAGATTGCTTGAAGGCCTTCTTACTTTGGAGAGAGCTCTGATGTTCAAAGCCAATGTGCCTAAATCTACTACAGCTTCTGAAGGGAATAAGTTTTTTAGTAGTCCTGTCAGCTATACCCTGTGGCTTCGCCATCTATTCCAAAGCACACTGTAAGCAGCATATTCCTTGGAGATGACAGTGCTCCGATGCAAAAACAATACAGGTTTTTATTGATCAGTTCTTGGCCACAAAATACTTCATTCTCTCTAAACCATTTCACAGATTTTTCTCTCCAAAACCTCCCCCTTCCTGCCACTCTTCATGTACAAAATTCTTGATTGTAGAATTCTCCTTGGCTGAAAAGATAAAGTCTCTTCACATTCAGCAGAGATGGGCATCATGTAGCTCTAGAAAGTTTGAAAATTCCCATCTGAGCTAGCATGGACCCTGGTGAAGGTTGATGAGAAGTACAGTCCAGCAATAACTTCCCAAACATGATGCCCTCTAGATTAATAGAAGGTCTATAGAGGGAGTATAACTTCTCATCGTATCTTGCTGGTAATGGCCCATATAGTTCCTACCTTTCCATTACAGTATAGCTATTTGTATTTAAGATATAATAGATACCAATACTAATGTCTATTTGTAAGAATGTGAGGGTCATCTCTCCTTCTAAATTCTTCTAAAATCCCCTGTAATAAACATTATTCTTGGTTATTGTCAATTCTTTTTAAATGCATTGCTCTGAAATGATTATTTCCTTCTGCTGTTGGCTGCTCAACTTGATCTTCCACATACCAATAGAGTTCTGCATTTCCCATCATGTCCAAGGCAAGGGTAAACACCAGCCTTCTGAGTATCTACAGCTGATAGATTAAGCAGCCACAATGCATATTTATTTTTCATTCACTGAACATCTGAAGAACCATCAAAAATATACCACACTGGAATTAATTTGATGCTTAAGCAGAATTGTTGTTATTGCTGATTGCAAATATCACAATATAATTGACACCACATTCAAATCTTATATCAAATATTTGGCATAGATTATTCAATATATAACATAGGCCTATAGATATGAATGTATGTATAAAGGGGTATTCACAAAGTGCCTGATTGAATTCAGATTCAGCCATTCAGAAAGCAAATCAGTGCAACTTGCTTTTAAGTGGTTGAAAAACTACCCAGTTCAACTTGAAGGTCCAATCTACATATGAATTTGGAAGTCTAAAGCATTGGTTTACCACTTACGTTTATAAATAAATAGCTGTAATGTTTTGTTGGTCTTTAATTAAATTGGATGAAATGGGTTTTTTTTTAAAAAAAGAACAATTAATACATGTTTATCTGTTGGCAGAAAGGGGTGGAAATGCATGAAGTCTGGACAGTTTCTGGATCTTTCTGGATCAGTCCATTTAGCAAATAAAATATGCAAAGCTTTAATTACACTGGGAAGAACTTTTCCAGTCTGAGGGATAAATTGTTTCTGGTTAGCAGATCACAGCTTCATATCAGCAGTGTGCAAGTTCCTCAAAACACCATTGCCATTGGGGGCCTGTCCCCTGTATCCAAACACTACTCTCTCTCTCTCTCTCTCTCTCTCTCTCTCTCTCTCTCTCTCTCTCTCTCTCTCTCTCTCTCACACACACACACACACACACACACACACACACACACACACACAGAGGGAGGGAGGAGGGAGGAGGGAGGGAGGCTCTTATTGATCAGCTTCATCTCCTGCCAGAAAACAGAAAGCATCACCTCCAAATCTGAAGAGGGCCTTGAAGGAGGGTCTCTTTGAGAACCTGGCTTTGTTTACAGCCTCAGGAAATTACCACTTCAATTTGGTGGATGTCTTTTCCAATAATTTGCTGGGACAGAGCAGGCCTTCAGGAAGATGCCTTTAAGTGGCCTTCATGAGCCAGTTTTGGGACATGGAAAACCAATACCGCCTCACAGCTTAATGGTTCCCACTTATTCTTTATTCTTTTTTTTTTTTAGCTTTTTAATTAGTAGATCCAAGTTTTAACGCTGGAAGCTGTGAATTAAGGGCACAACTTTTCATTGATTAGGTTATTTTGCTTCTGGTGTGTTTAGTTTAATAACTAAAGCACCAAAAAAAAAAAAAACCCACCACACATACAACCCCACGATATAGTACTCTGTCAAACTGGAAGGCAAGATTTTGTTTATTATTGTTTATTTTCTCTTGCTTCCTTCAATATTGCAGAAACATCTGTTTCAAGATTTGCTAATATGCACATTTATTTAAATTTAATCAATTCACTTACTGATCAGGTAAAAGTCAAGTTTATTATAATGAACTAGCAATTCTTCACTTGTCTGACAGCCCTAATTAATTATAAACCTAAAACATTGGAAATTACTGAGGTGGCACAGTGACCTATCTTAGAAAGATGAACATTAAGTAAAGATGTATGAGCTTCTGAGAAAACGAAATAAAATGGGAACAGCTACAGCAAAGTACCCATTCTAACAGTAGGGACCAGTGTGGACAGCAAATGCACAACAGGAAACTCTGGATGATTATATAGTATGGAAATACAAAATCAGGGTTGAGTGGAGCATACCTTAGAGGACCAGGTCAATTCATAAAGAAAGTTGGAGGTGAAACAGAAAGGCCTTAGTATAGGAGGGTTTAAAAAAAACATACCAGGAACATAGAGAAGTAGTGGAATGAATAGTCAAGGCTGTGGAGAAGGATTGCCGTTATCTATAGATTCATAATTTGTAAGTATGAACATTTCCTTGATTTAAAAAAAATTCTATGTCAATAAGAACACGTTCATATTTGTTAAACCTAAGATGAACATAAAAGTACATCTTAAAAACATAACCTGCATTGAAGAGAAGAGGGTCTTTACAGATTACAGATTAACAGAATTGGAAGGGACCTTACAGGTCATCTAGTCCAACCCCCTGCCCAAGCAGGAGACCCTACATCTGCCTCTACCTAGGATTGAACTCACAATCTCCTGATTGTGAGGCAAGAGCTCTACCTCTAGGCCACAGCAGCTGGGCTGTTGTAGATGTAGATGACTTTGTTGTAGACTTTGCAAAAAAACCCCACCCTTTAAAAAAAAAATTCTTCTGAGGGCTTGCGTCAGGAAAGAAAACACATATGGCTATGAAGGGGCAGAGTGATTTTATTGGTGAGGGTGACTGATGTATTTTCGGAGAAATGGACTTCTCCTGGATGTCAGTGGAGCTACCAGTGATGGGTAGCTCAGAGGCCATCTGGAACTGATCCAGGATTGACTATACGTGTTCTCTCGGGACAGGATCCCAGGAGCTGAACCAAGATTATATATTACTGAGTTTTTAATTGAAGATTCAATTGA